>BSBK01006047.1:2500-264192 GCA_027943335.1 Chamaecyparis obtusa
GATTGTAAGTTTAGTACTTACGATCGAAACTATATTAGAGTTTCTATCAAAAGTAATTAAAGAATTTTTTGCCGAAAATGCTTTTCAGGACTAATTGCTTCCTCCAAAAAATTGTAACCCACTATTGTGGTCTCACCCTCCACCCAGTGATAGATCAATCAGGTAATCCCCTATACCATTCATCATCATCTTTGTCTAAGATTGAACAAATATCTTCATGTACACATCCTCATTATGTTATTCAAATTATTGAATGATATTTTTCAATTTTACACAATGGAATTTTGTTGATTCTATTGCATTCCCTAAAAACTTAGAAATTGCACTTCTGAATTCATTTGATATAGGATTTGGAAATCTTACAATAGCATTGAAATTGAGTAGTGTATATCTTTATGATATCATAGGGGGTCTAAGATTAGCCTAGTTGGCATCCTAATGGTTTATTCTTAGTCCCATGTTATTATGGTCATTATTGTTTCTATGATCCCGATCTCCTTTATTATAATGTTAATTTATATGGTTTTTTCTAGTGGGACTATCATTTTGCTGACCTCTATTATTAGGTTGCCTCCAATGATCATCATTATCCCTTCTTGTACTCCTATCATTTCACTCAAACAATGGGTTGTGATATATATATTAGCAAGTTGCTCAATATTCTTTTGGTGAGAAGGATTATATCTTGGTTTTCTCTCTTCTTGGTTTATGTATCCATATCTTTCATCATCCTGTGCCACTTCAGACCCTCCTATAATTCTTAAAGGAGTATAAATATCTTCTTTTCTTATTCCAAATCGAGCAAATACTTCATTTGGTTATTTCCTGAATGCCTGTGCAATTTTTTGTGCTCATCTTCATCATCACTATCATCCCCATCATTTTGATGATTTCTCATATCCTGATGAAAAGGGTTTACATTTTCATCCTCATTATCTTAACTCCTATAACTAGATTGGGGATCTTTATCTCCATTATTTTGTCTTTCTACAAAATTCTTAAGACCAACAAATGACATCTTTAGATTAGATCTCTTTGTCTTTCTTGGTTGACTTTTACAATATAATTCAGTATGACTATTCATTTTATTATGCAAGGACCTCCTTCCCCACATGTATGAAACTATCACATGTCTTGGATTGTTACCTTTTGTTCTTCTTGAAACAAAAAAATTCATATATTATGGTAGATTCACCACCTTCTTCATAAGAAGGATAAAATTATACAATCGATTCTGAGTTTTGTCTCCATTAGATTCTGACTCTCTGATCACCAAAAATTTAGAGCAAGGTTGTCACAATAACTCCCCAATAGAGTCACCAATTTTTTGGTGCCCAAATCAACCAATTGGATTACCTATGGATTCCTATTCCCAATTATGAGAAACCCAAAGGGATTTGACTAATTGATAAATTCCACCCTTTCTTGGATGTGATCCTCTACAATTTAGGCTTTGTAGGACCAAGAATGGTAGGTGTATACCTTAGGATCCTCTAAGGCTTTTTATAGACGATTGTTGTACTTCTCCTGAAATTGGATTGATTTGAAAACTAAAACTGCCTTGATTGTGTGCTTTATTCAAAATTAAAAATAAATTGTAAATTTCTTGAAATTGCTCTTGTTAGAATGTTTATTGATTAATCCCATATTATATTTGTCTATAACAAACAATGAAACCTTAAACACAATATCTTTGACCAGTGACTTGTTGTTAAGGTGAAATATATTATACCTTTATCAAATTTATTTGTTAGTATAAATTTTGAGACAACAAATAGCTCCTCTAAGATAAGTTTTTATCACTTTGATGATGCTTTAATTTATTAAGATATTTAGAGAAATAGTAATCTAGTCATATTGATTTTAACTTCCCTATAGAAGCCCAACAAGATAGAACACAAGATTGACCAATCAATACATATGTTCTAATTTTCTAGTTTAGAGTTCATCCAAAGTAACCAAATAAATTGTACTATCAATCAAGGTAAATCATTGATTTAATCTAGAGAACTCAAACAAAGACATAAGATAGAATAATATCACCAAAATTTGAAGAGCGGCTGGAACTTTAATATTGCAGTAAAAGTTTTCATTACCAGTAAAGCTTTGTTGATACATCCAACATATAACCCAAGTATTGTATAAGATTTTTCATAAATTGGAAAAGGTACTATCTTCAAATTGTTATCATTTTCCTTTTCTAAAATTGACTCATATACATATAGACGTTGATTGAGTTATATATGAAGAGGTGCAACTCTTCATTTAATATTTAACAAAACTTAAAAAATTTAACAAATGCCTAACTAATCTGAAGCAGGATCTGAGTCCTCCAAAGCTTTGTCACAATTAAAAATATGTTGTTGGTAACCTTTTTCGATTCCTAGATCAACATCACTCAAAGCATCTCAAATCATGAATTCCTTCTTGACAAACTAGTCCATGCTCTAGTTTGTAGTCTTGAGATTTAGAAGTCATCGTCCTTGCAGGCCTAAAGAGCAACATAAAGTAATCCTTAGAAAATTTTGATCCATGCGTCCTTTCCTATGTTTTGTCCATTGTTGTCAACCCATGTTGGCAAACCATGTTTAGTTATATCCCTGAAGGCCTTAAAATCCCTTTTATTTCTGGGAGATATTCATTGTGTGCATTCTGTAGGGTTTGGAGTTCTCCATGTTCATCTGTATATGTGGGACTCATTTTTTCTGCTATCTTCTTGGTTGTCTCATCATGAGAAGTTCTTAAAACATCCTATTCCTCCATTCGATCCCTCATAGCTATTATTTTTTCTTTTAATTTATCAAATTTGTTCTTAAGAAAGCACCTCCCTGTATCATTTCTAACCACCTTCACTAGATTGGTTAGTTTCTTATTTTCCTCTTGTAGTTTTTCATATTTCTTCTTCATCACATTGTCACCACTTGGTAGAAGAGGCAATGGTTGGATTCCTCTTTTTATTAATAATACTTCATACTTATTCTTCCATGGGTCTCTCTCAAAGGCTGACCTTTTAACCCAAGCTTCATTCAACTTCGCAATATTTACACTGATTCTAGCAGTAACCAAGAGGTCTTATTCCTTGGCCTTGAGCTTCATCATATGCCCCAATGATTTATCAATGTCTATTATTTGTATCTTTTTATGGGGTAGGCACAAGGCCCATATCAAAAAAAATTGTTTCTCTTCTACAAACCGTGACCCAATAAACACATCATTTACACCTTGAATATCCAATTTAAGACCATGGTGTTACAAGTAGTGGTTGTTGTTGCACCAAAAGATCAACTTGTTAATGCTCGATACAACCACTAGACTTATAGAAGACATAGGAGGTGGTTAAGCCATGTCACAAATCCTGAGGGGAGCATTGACCATTTTTCCAACAATCTCCCCCTTTGCATTACCCAATGGGATTAGAACCTATGACCAAGCTCTGATACCACTTGTTAGGAATGGGAACATTGAGAAGGGGGGGCGGTGAATTAGTGTTCACTATAATTTAACTTTTTACTTAATCTTAAACTGAACATGAATACTTAAATACTGAAATGAACATCCATATAACCATGAAGCATGAAATAAACACATCACACCAATATGGCTATGGGGAAACCCAAATAGGTAAAAAATCGAGTGGGAATTGACACCCACTAATATTTTGTACTAGTGTTTTATGATCCTTGTTAGAAGATCCCTAACGCTGTTAGGAGTTTCTTTGCAATATGTTTAGTAGTGTAGACCTTGTCAAGGGTCGAACCCTATTAGGAGTCTTTTACAATAAACCCTGTTAGGGGTGTGGACTCACTATCCTAGAGCTCACTACTCAAGTGGTGAAGGCCATAACCTTCTGATCTGAGATACACACTTTACTTGCTGGATAAATTGTCACTGTGACACTGCTTGTCTGATCAATTCCTTTGATGCATTGATACTTTGACCTCTTGAAAATCTCTAATAAACCTTATCAACTCTTTTCATACTTTTTATATTCTTATTTTAACTCTATATTGACTCTCATACCAATTACAATGGGCGCATCTCATATTTATATGTGCATACAAAATAAATAACTAGGTCGGCCCTTTAACTGATTACATACAATGCTTTCAATTGAATTGGCTCAAGTGTGTTTATAAAAAAACATAATTACATGTTGTTAACCTAATTAAAATAGGCACATAGCCTTTACAACTTAATAATATGACCGCAAACCAAAATACCAACAATTGACTGCATGCTCTGTTCTTCTCTGGCATTCATTGGCTGTGTAACTTCAACTATCTATAACTTTTTCATATTGAATCTTCTGATCATGCACTCTTAGAATTAGCATGAATATTATCTTACCATCTTAAATTCTAGGGTGCATACCATAATATTTTCATATGCACATGTGTTGATGCTTTGATCTTCAGGTACTCTATACACTCTCCAGTCTTCAACACTTAGCCAATTTCTAATCTTCTCATCAAGTGCGCTGACTCCAAAACACTATATGAGTTCATTTCCATAATCATAACAATATATTAAGTCATACACTTTATCATAGTTAACTTTCCAACAATCTCCCCCTTTTTCATTGATGGCAACAAAGGAATATGGCATAGTTACTAACTATTCTTTTATACAAAAAACTTTATTATATTCTATCTTATATCTCCCTTGTATTCTTTAATATACATCTTCTTTATATATCTATAAATCCATATTATTTACATACCCTCCTTTCGACATTAATGAAAAAGGTGCTTCAAAACTGTATTTAAAAATACTTACAGTGAGAGAACATCCTGATATGCTATTTGTAAGTTTTGGATCTCTTTCTTCCAAAATGTGATGAATGAATTTATAATCTGGAGATGGGTGCATAATGCATACTATAGCTTCTCCATCTTCTCCATGTCTATGGTAGGACCTTGATCATATGTAACCATGGTGGCATTGATCTCCTTGATATTCTAATTAAGTATATCTAGTGAGGGCGCAAGAGCATTTCTAAGCTGAGTTTGCCTAGCCCTTATCTTTGATATCTCTTTTTCTGCCTTCTCAATTTTTTCAATCTATCCTTGATATACATTTTTACACATGTTTATTTCAATAGAGGGATCTTCTACCGACTTCCTCACCTTTTCAATCATATCCTCTACTTCTTGAATCCTCTTGAAGTGATCGGTTATCAACTTATCTTGATTCATGCAGTCAGCAATGATTTTCCTTCCTTTTGTTGCAAACTCTTTCAAAGTTTCTTATCCAACTTTGAGTAAACTAAGGTCTAATGAGAAGTTACTGACCAACTCATTTAGCCTTTTCTCCTTATACTTCTCTTCTACAACTTTAGATGAAGATTCTTCCAAGCTAGGAAAGTTAGTTTTAAAAGCTGTGAGGATGTTGCTAACATCATCAACTGTACTAACCTTGGACACTTTCTTGTTTGAAACCAATAGGCTGTTCAATATGTTTACTGAATCCAAAAATAGGGGATTCCTCATTACTTGTTTCTCTTTGGATTTTTCCATAGGTAAGACATTGATCTTAATCAGGTCTTCTTCTCCCCATGAATCCAAACTGGTTGTGTCAGGTGTCAAACTTGACAACAATGCTGATGAGGGTGATGGAGTAATGGGAGTGCTATCCATCACTTCTAGCTTTACTTTTCTTAGTATTTCAACTGATGGTTTATCTATTGTTCCTTTTTCTTCTTCTTTTTCTATTTCTTTTTCTTTTTCTTCTTCTTTCTTTTCTTCTTCCACTTTTGTCATATCTTCAATCAGTATTTCTTGTAGATTGGGAGAAGTGTTACTACACAAAATTTCAGCTTCTTGTGTACTTACAAAAGCTTCTTAAAACTTTTCCAGGTCTTTATCCATGGCCGCCATGGCTATCTCTACATTATCAATGATAATGGTGCTATCTTTTAGTTACTCTATCATGGGCGTAGACTTATCTACCTCTGTTTGTGTTTCAACTGTAGGTGCTTAGTCCTGGGGACCTGTCACTAATGCATTATTGGGCTCTCCCACCTTGACTTCATCTGAGGGAACTTGAGTAGTGGGTGTAGTAGATGGGTACATGTGTCTACTCAAGAATACCTTCTCAAAGGCTTTCTTTGTCCCGTTTGCTACTAGTTCATAATTTTTATCCATTATATGTAGGGTCCTTGACTTGGTTCTAAGATGTGGCTTCACTAGATCTAACAATAAAGTCTTCTTTGCTAGAGTGCATAGTGGGAGGGTTTCATCTAAGATATTTTCTCTTATCCTTAGATCCTCTTCAATGTTCTGTCTCTTTAGGAATTCTAGGATGTTCCATACATTATCTGGAATCATAGTCTTTAGTTCCAGGACTATTTTCTTGAATTTTAGCATATGTTTAACAATCATTCCATGAATCTCTGACTCGTCAATTTCACTAAACTTCTCATAGAACTTCCCTACTTGATCTATGATGCCTTCAAAAATAATTCTTTTAATCAACACACTAAGACTGGATTTAAAGCTTACTTTGGGAGGTGCTTGAGTATTCTTCTTGTTCCTTTCTACTCACGAGGATGGATGAATGATGCTAATCTCCTTCTTCCTCTCAGGCATTGCCTTATACTCAAGAGGAGTAGTAAGGTCAATGGTTTCAGTGGGCATAGAAGGGGTATCACCTATTTTACCCTTTTGATCATTAGATTTCTTAATTTTTACCTTCTTCTTTGGGTCATTAGATTCTTTCTTTTCTTTAGCTGCGCTCTCTAATTCCAAAGAAATCTTCTCTTCCCTTGCTTTTTCTAGATCTCCTTGTGATACTCCATGAATTCTCAATATTTCTGAACTAACCTTGGGAAATTTTCTTTTTGTTGCTATGCTATTCAATGCAACATCTACATCTCTTATTTTCTCTTCATAAGTCCCCCATCTAGGTTCATTGGGGTCCTTAGGTACTGACAATAGAACTTGAGCATAAGCCTCTAGAATAGGCTATTCCACTTCATATCCTAGTGGATGAATCCACTTTTTTCTTGGTTCAATAGCCTCCATGCATGTTGTGTTAGTCTCAACCATGAAACAAATAGTATCCTTGTATTTTTCAACTATCTTCTCTAGAATTATGAATCTATTTTCATTTTGGCTCTAAATGTCTTTAATTCTAGTGTCATGTAGCCCTTCAATGTACTCTCAATACATGCCTTATGAGATATTTGTGGCATTTTGGGAATAGATTTGTATAGATACAAATTAGACACTTTTCCAACAATATGGAAGTACATATAGATAATTAGGGACCCAAAGCTAAATATCTTGGTCTTGTCATGCTTGATGGCCTTAATGTTGTCTATTAGCTATGTGCACAAGATCTCACATAGATTTAACTTTCCATTCTCTCTCACAAGTCTTATTGTTGCAAGAATTGTGGCTGCAGACACACTATTCACCCTGCTGGTGTGTTGGAACCTATAACCCAGTATCATGGATATCAATTTGATGTCATTTCTCTATAGTTATTCTGTGCCTATCACTTATTGATTTGCATGTTTTCTCAACAAGTTTTCTCACATCCTTGTCTATTGGAAGAATGATGCCGATCCTTAAGAGACCTATCATTTCATGAATTAGATCACTTGTAATCCTGATTGACACTTCACCTATCCAAAATAAGTCATCATGGATCCTACTGAGAAAAATGCTAATCCATTCTAACTTGTAGAACTCATATGCCATATCATATTCCACTATAGGATGATTATTATACCACACATACTCATCCATGAAGGTTTTATCAGGTTTTAACATTATTTCCATCTATGCTCTTATTCTGTCCAATCCTACTGGTTCTTTCTTACAATATATGTATGCCCTGATATCTTCTACATGCATAACACCCATGGGAGTGTGAGAGAATGCACCTTCTAGGTCATCTAGAGTGGATTTGAATGAATTCGTCTTAAACACATATCTCTTCTTTTCTACCACATCGAACACAATGGGAGTAGCCATTACTTACTTGTATATCACTTTCCAAGTAATCTCAAAAAAAATTGAATCGACGCAACGAACAAAGGTTTCTGCAACCAATCAAATGCACTATCAATTATTGGTGAATCAATTTGCAATCCTTCACAACTAAATGCAAGTGATCTTCTGATCTCCAATCACTCTAAATTTGTATGCAATGAAGGATCTACAAACTTCTGTGTACTTTAAAGTAGAAATTTTGCCATTAATGCTTGCCGTGTAAACCAGACTATCACTAAAAATTTCTATCTTTCATTCTAAAAAAAAAATACTAGTGCGCTCTTTCACATAAGATCTACTATTCTCCAAAAGGTTAATTCTAAAGGTGCATACTTTGATAGTGAGTATACCAGCCGCGTAGGGGTCTAGAGGTAAATTAGCTCCCCCTATGACCCCGAGGGCCATTCATCCTGATGTAGAGGGTGTGTCCACTATGGATGCATCCAATACATGTTCATCAACCTTATCCTTCTTTTCTTTTGACTAAACCAAGCTCACACCCTTTGAAGCTTTCAAAAACTTGACTTCTCCTTTGGTACCCAATACTGGTTCTTCGAGCTTTTTAGGGTTTACCTGACCTTGCATCATTGTTCTACAAAACTTTGAGATGTGTCCATCTTTGTTACAAGAGTGAAAAATGATTGGATGCCTTATATTCCTCAGTGCATTAACATGGGTCACCATTTTACATTGCCTTTCTGAGTGACAATTATAGTTACATATCTGACATGTAACATTTTGAGAACTCCTCATGTTTGATTGATTTTGATTCCTCTGATTATGCTATGTCTTGTTCTTCTGACTTGTATTGCAATTTATTTCTCTATGACCAAATTTATTGCATGAATAACAATAACCATTCAAAGGTCTTACGTCTATATAGTTCCTCGCTATGCGTCCATGCTTGTTACATGCATAACAAGTCCTATCTATTGGCTTGCACTCATTCTTGGATGGTTCAATATGCTCTTTAGTATGACTTCTAGTCTCCTTAGTATTTGAGGTGTCTTCTGGTGCTTTCATTCTTTCTTGCATGTTGTCAATCTAATTTTGTGCTTCATTGTATCCAATGCAGCTAGTATCTCCTTTAAGTCTTCTTGTATACAACTGAGATTCTATTAAATTAGAACTGGTGTGTAATTTATCAATGTGATTCTTTGTATCTTTTAATTTAAATTCCAAGATTTCTTTGTAGTTTCTTACCTCCAAAATTTCCATGTTTTCATGCCTCAATTCTTCATTTAGTTGAAGGTTCGCTTTGATCTGTTCATTATAGACATCTTGGTTGTTGATTAGCTTGTCATCCAATTCTTCAATTTGTTCTTTCAAGGATGAATTTTCTTCATTTAGGTTCTTGATCATTATCTCCAAATCATTGGTAGAGCATTCTTTCAAATCCTTTCTTAGCCTTTTGATGACTATTTGAGCACCACTGAATTTTTCCTTTAGTTCTTCAATTTCTTTTTCAGATCTGTCCAGGTCTTTAAGAGCAGCTTCAAGATTTCTTTTTAGATGTTTCATTTCTTCTTTGTCCATGATCTCCTCAAGTGGTTAAACTTCTTTGTTGAGGACCAGAGCTCTAATACCACTTGTTACAAGTAGTGGTTGTTGTTACACCAAAAGATCAACATGTTAATGCTCGATACGACCACTAGACTTATAGAAGACATAGGAGGTGGTTAAGCCATGTCATGAATCCTAAGGCGAGTGTTGACCATTTTTCCAACACATGGTTCCCTGAGTTTATAATAGTGTCAAAAATAAATGAGGCACTGAGGTCCCATCTTGGAAAAAAAATTATACTTGTTTCAATCAGAAGTTGCGTCCCTCTCTCAAGGGTCATTACTTCTATCTCCTTTCTAACATCTTCCTTCAACTTCAACATAAGTTTTTTCTTTATCTCAAGAGTGGTGTTTGGGATTAACTCCCTGATCCTTTTTCCCCTATAATTGTATACACATGTCATAAATTATTTGGATTTAGTAAATCTTCATTTGAAACAAATTTGTTATATTCAATGAGCCTTAAATCATAATCAACATTCAATCTAGTGATCATTTGATCATGAGTTTCTTCTCTTTCAATCTTAGGAAAATCAATTTTCCTAGTTACAACAGGATCGCCTTCTTGCTGATCTCCTGGATCTATTTCTTCTTGGATGAATTGTGCGAGTTCCTGTTATTTCTACACCAGTCTTTTATTGTGTTGATCAATAATTTTCTTAGCATCTAACCCTTCCATATTCTTAAATCTAAACCTCATCAATTCATTATACCTTGTTGCTTCTATGTTTGAGTAATCTTAAAATAAATTGTAGCAATCTATTGAATTGACCTACAATCCCCATAGATGTTTATTCCTAATTAGAAAACTCTAAACATGAATTATCATTATTGTTGGAAATATATTATGGTAAAGTGAGATACTAAGAGGGGGGTGAATTAGATATCAACCAATTTTCTCTTTTTCACATAAACTAGCTTGCATAACATAAACATCAAATTTAATACTATAAGAGATCTAATATCCTAATCATCATCCATGAAAATAAAACATAACAGAATGATTCTGGTTACCCAGAAACCCTTGAAAGGTAAAATTGGGGTGGGGATGACACCCACAAATCTTCACTACTATAGTATTAAAGTTTTCCTATTAGGGCTACAAGTTTGATCATAAATGATGATCTACGTTGTGAGGGGTCTTCCCTGTTAAGAGCTTTTAGACTTATACAATCTACCTTGCAAAAGGATTTAAACTTACAAAAAAGTAAGCACTTAGTTAAGAGATTTACTAAGGTCCATTAGAAACACTTTGTTAAGAGATTTACCCTAATTCACTTGTTAGAATTTCTCAATACCTGATCCGTCTATTTGCACTATGATGCTGATTGCAAATCTTCTCCGTAGAATATAGATTTGGTCTCCTCTATCAAATATGTCTCTGTTCTATCCTTCACTACTCTTCTTGGTGACTGAACTTTGTTCCTTATAAACAAATTACTTTTCTAGTCTACAAGTATGAGATTCCCTTCATACAAATCTCCTCCCTTATAATACGTTTTAGGGTTTGGATCTCATCTTATATAAATAATTGATCATCTCCATGATTTGAGATCTACGATTTGGATTTTCTACTTTTTCCGCTTAACCATTTCCTAATTTTGATTTTTTACATGAATTTCATAGGGATTAATGATTATAATTCTAAAGAATAATCACCTTTATGATTTCCTCTACCAACAATAAATATCATGTAGATGTCGGCCAAAAGGGTTTACCTAAGTGTTTGTGCCATAACAAATACATATGTCAAATCTGGCTTACTCAACATTTGATATATCTAGCACTCGGCTCTCACTCTTCTTCATACCCTTGTGCTTGGTACTGACATCTCTACAAAACTAGGCATAAATTGACTCCACTAATACTAAAGTACTCAGTGACCATTGACTTTCTTGACAATAACTACTCTTCGATAAATATACAATATATATAACTCAGCCTATACATGATGACTTGATCATAGTGATGACTGACCAACATTGCCTAAAAAATGACTAAGTGTAAGACACTAATAGACAAAAAAATTTATGGATCAATAATCTCCCCCTTTGACATTAGTGGCAAACACACTTTGTCATGACATTTACATTACATTACAAGAGTACTTAGTAATAGAAAAAACTTCTATAGAATACTCCCCCTAGGACTTGACTCAGTCTTAAAAAATAAATTACATATACATAAGACTCCTTATTGACATAAAACTGAATATATATAGTTGAAAAAATTAGTATGTCATACCATTTGTCCATTGTGTTTAGTTCCACTGTTATTCTTCTGAACTCTGTCATTTCAATATGCATAATATGCTATCATGGAAATTATTTCCCCCTTGTTTTTGTCACTTCAAGTTCCTGGGGTGTGGAGAGTTTGAAATTCTTGTCTAAGAATATTTTGTGAAGTTGCATAACCATCCTTAATGCATTGTCCCTATTGGAAATGATGTAGGAGGATCTTGGGCCTTGAGCAATCTTTCATCAACCAAAAACATTTGTTATTTTTTGTTGTTTGAATTATAATTATTGCATTTATTGGTTTCATGTTGTGTGAAGATTAAATTATGTTGAGGACCTATTTTTGAACCTTCTCCTATGATTTCATAAGGATTGGATGGACCGTTTCAAAGTTAGAGTTATTTTCCTTGCCGTTAGAACCATATTTTCCTTCTTTCTAGGTGCTGCTTGTGCAGCATGTAGCCATTGATCCTTAATGAATCAGCCTTTTCACTCTTGGGGACTTTAAGAGTACCTAAATTACTATCTTCTCCTAAGACTACAAGTCCTAATTCATTATGATTTGAAAGTTATGACCATTTTTCTTGGTATGGATTTTCAGCCTGTTTCATGCGAAACATGGAGTTTTTTTGTCTTGCACGGTTTTGTATGATGGAATTGGATCTTGTTAAGTTAGGGAAATGTTCTTGGATCATGTGTGGACCTAAATCTAAAGGAGAATCATGTTTTTCTCATTCTTTATTTAGTTTTGGTTTACTCTTCTAGGATGGACCTATAATGTAATTAAATGCCTGACTGGCCGACTTGTGGGTTAGCTAGCTATATATTGAGAGCTTGGGTAGATGTTTAAGAGAAGATTGGTAATAGTATGGGAGTATAAGAATAATTGGATCCTATGAGATCTTAAAGATGAGATGATTTATTTGATATCGTAATAGCAGAGCTAGTGGTTTGCATACTTGGAGATAAGGATATTGCTTGGAGGCTTGTGAGCTCAAGTTTAGATCTACCTTAGTGTTTCCATCAGTTGCTGATGTGTTTCAGAGCTGGACTAGCTAGGATATTGCTGAGATAATTTTTTATTTCATTGTAATAGGATAAAACCTAGAAGGTCTTACAGTCAGGCATGTTGAATGAAATTATGTTTTGAAGCATTATCTTGTTGTATTTCACTGCAAATGTTGTTGTTATAATTGGCAGTGTAGGTTTGGACCATCCATTATTGGATCCTCCATCCCTACCCTATATCAAGTGGTATCAAAGCTTGAAGATTTTGAGTGTGTGGATAGATTGCCAAGGTGATGTAGTTTGCACTAGGACCTTGTATTGAAGATGCCTCTGAGAAGATCTCGAGAGATCTTAGAGGAAGAACCTGATGGAGAATTTAGTCTATATGATTTTAGGGCTTTGCAGAAACAAGTGCAAGATCTACAAGAGGAATTAAGAAAGAAGACTACCTTGAAGGATGATAGTGATGAGTTTGAGGAAGATCACTTTGAAGAATTTATAGAAAAAGTTGGAGATCCAGAAGAAAGTAGAATCCTGAAGGCTATGTCTAAGATTGGGAAAAGACTTAAGATTGAAGTTTCTACATTTGTTGGAAGTCTTAGGCTAGAAGAGTTGATTGATTGGATTAATGAGATAGATGAGTACTTTGATTATGAATACTTAGAAGATCCTGATAGAGTTTGATTTGCAAAGATTAATTTGAAAGGTCATGGAAATATTTGGTGGAGAGAAGTTCAATTGGAAAGAAGTAGAAGAGGAAAAGAAAAGCTCACTAGATGGAATCGAATGGTTGAAAAGTTGGAAAAGAAATTCACTCCAGCGGATTATGAGTTAGAGATGTTTAAGAAGATGTAATCCTTGAAGCAAAACAACAAATCAATACAGGAGTATACTGAGGAGTTTTATAGAATCCTGATTAGTACTAGTCATTCTGAAGCTAATAAAGATAAGATTGCTAGGTATGTTTATGGCTTGAGACCTAGTATTCAAGAAGAGTTACTTACTATTTAGATGAAAAATATAGGAGATGCTTATTAGATGGCATTGAAGATTGAGGAGAAGCTGAACAAGAGGTTTGAAGGAAGACAAAATAATAGGAACCGAGGTGGTGAGACTGGTGAAACAGTTGCTAGAGGTAATGTGGTAGAGAATCCTAATAAGACTGATGAAGGATTTGGTAGTGGTCAAGTCACTAAGAACTACAATAATGGACAAAGAGGGAGATGGAAAAATGAGTTCACTATTATTTTTTATCAATGTGGTGAACAAGGTCATAGAAGATTTCAATGTCCTAGAAAAAGAGTTGCAGTAACCGCCAAAGAAGACATTAAGAATGTTGAAGAAAAAGGTGAATTTCTTATCATTAGGAGGTTGGCTACGTGTGTCCAGGAACTAGTACAAAGAAGAAATTTGTTTAGAACTAGATGTAAGTGCAAGGATAAGGTATGTAATGTTATAGTTGATGGTGGCAGTTCTAAAAATTTTGTTTCAGAAGAGATGGTTAGTAAATTGAATTTAGAAAGAAGGAAACATCCTAATCCTTATCAGATTATTTGGATACAATATGTGTCTAAGGTTAGGATTAAAGAACAATTCTTGGTTAATTTTCATATTGGATCTTATCATGATGAAATATTATGTGATGTATTGCCTATCAATGCTTTTCATCTATTTCTCGGGAGACCTTGGAAATTTGATAGACATGTTTTGTTTGATGGTCATGCAAATACATATGTGGTAATGCATGGTGGATCCATGCATAAGTTGTTACCTTTGCAAGAAGTTGGAGCTATGAGATGTAGAGTTATCAGGTGTTTTCCTTATGAAAAACCTCAGGAGTAGAAGATTGATGTACCTATCCCTGTGGATGAAAGGAAGCTGAATTTGAAAGGAAAGGGGCATGACATAGTTGAGGAATTTATAGAGATTATGAGGCAAATGGACTTTCTAAAAAAAGATAGTGCAGCAAATGATGGCACTAGTGATAGAGAGGATTGTAGATGATGCCAAGATGATTAGTAATTCTAGAAAAGATGTGATTCACCGAAGTGATGGTGTAATAAAAAATGGAAAAGATGGTTGGAATCATTTTCTATCAGTAGCAGAAAAGAAAGATGAGAAAAGTGCAAGACAAGCTGATTCGTTGAGTGTGATAGTGGATAAAGTAAAAACAACATGGAATGAAGGAAAAGAGGAGATATGGGTTAAGAAAAGCTATGGCATACCTATTTTGATTCCCTTAAGATGTTCATGAGAAAATTCTTTTATTTACCTAGGGTGTCTGATGCAGGAGCATCTCGGGGCTAGAGCAATCTTGCATCAACCAAAAACATTTGTTGTTTTTTGTTGTTTGAATTATAATTTTTGCATTTATTGGTTTCATGTTGTGAAAATATTACATTATGTTGAGGACCTATTTTGGAACCTTCTCCTATGATCACATAAGGATTGGATGGACCGTTTCAAAGTTAGAGTTGTTTTCCTTGCCATCGGAGCCGTATTTTCTTGCTTTCTGGGTGTTGATTGCATGGCATGTAGTCATTGATCCTTAATGAATCAAACTTTGAGCTCTTAGGGACTTTAAGAATACCTTAATTACTATCTTCTCCTAAGAAAGAAAGTCATAATTCATTATGAGTTGAAATTTATGACCATTTTTCTTGGGTATTGATTTTCAGCCTGTTTCGCAAGAAATGTGGAGTTTTTCATCTTGCGCAGTTCCATATGATGGAATTGGATCTTTCTAAGTTAGGGACACGTTATTTGATCATGTGTGGACCTAAATCTAAAGGTGCATCATGTTTTGTTCATTCTTTATTTAGTTTTGGTTTACTTTTCTAGGTTGGACCTATAATGTAATTAAATGCCTGGCTGGCCAACTTCTGCCTTAGCTGGCTATATATTGAGAGCTTGGATAGATGTTTAAGAGAAGATTGGTAGTAGTATGAGAGTAGAAGAATAATTTTATCTTGTGAGATCTTAAAGATGAGATGATTTATCTGATATTGTAATAGTAGAGCTAGTGGTTTTTATACTTGGAGACAAGGAGATTGCTTGGAGGCTTGTGAGCTCAATTTTAGATCTACCTTAGTGTTTCCATCAGTTGCTGATGTGTTTCAGAGCTGGGCTAGCTTGGAGATTGCTGAGATAATTTGGTATTTCATTGTAATAGGTGGAAACTCGGAAGGCCTTACAACCAGACATGTTGAATGAAATTCTATTTTGAAGCATTATCTTGTTGTATTCCGCTGCAATTGTTGTTGTTATAATTGGCAGTGTAGGTTTGGACCATCCATTATTGGATCCTCCATCCCTGCCCTGCATCAGGACATTATAGACTTCAAAACCTTGGACTTAATTTCTAGCTTGGTAGGTAGGTCAACTAGGCTCTCAACAATTAAAATATGAGGGTGTTTTTGAACTAATTCCTTTGTCAAGACTAACTCCCTCTGCATAACCTCAAGATGAGGTGTTAACATTGTTTGAATAGAGATTAGTCAAGCCCTTATTTTTCCATCATTAGCCACCAACTTAGGTAATCTACCCTGGGAATGTAATAATCTAGTAAAATGTATAGAGATGGAACTTGCATCCATGCTGAGGGAGTTATTAAGAAATGACGAAGTCTACTGTATGGTGGAGGCAATCTCTACGTATGGTTAGACCACATATGGTTGAGGCAATCTCACCGTATGGTGAAGAGAGGTGCATGGTGTAGTGTTGTATGCATATGGTGAAGGTGATTCTACATTGGCATCTTGACAGAGGAAAAAGTGTCGAAGGTTGAAGTTACGCGATGGAGGAAAAGTGCCGAAGGGAGAAGTTACTCGATGGAGGTAAACATGCCAAAGGGAGAAGTTATCATACAATAAGACCTGATGAAGGTAAATGTGCCAAAGGGAGAAGTTACCATATGACAAGACCCGATGGAGGCAAAAGTGCCAAAGGGAGTAATCACCGTGTGTGACAGATGGTTGGCAGACAACTATTTTGCCGGTAACCATTTTTGTACCGGATTCTGAAATGAATTGCAGTGTGCATAAATGGCTGAAAGATCTATGAATAATGGTATGGTTGTAATATCAGGTTGATTATAACACAATCTGAGCCAATGAGCCTATATGAAAAACTAGGGATTTTGTATGTAAATTATTTTTTGTAATACAAAGTTGCTCGAGGGTTTTTCGCTAGTGGGTTTTTTCCCATAAGGGTTTCCCATGTAAATCTCTGTGTCATGTGTTTTATCTTGTGTGTGCCATTATTTTCTCTATTCTTATTTTTCCTATGCATGTTAGTAGATTTGATCAATTTCTCCTATAAATTGGAATTTGGAAGGCATTTCTGTGAGTAGCTTTCCTAACAAGTGGTATTAGAGCCAGACCCATTACCATTATTCTATTGGATAGGGTTCGTTGTTTGGGTAGGGTTGGTCATTGGTGTCAATTTGGTTCTAGTGGGAGTTAGTGAAGTGTTGATCTTGCAATTGAGATGGTGGGCACATCAGTGAGAATAGAAATTGAAAATTTTAATGGCACAAACTTTGAGTTGTGGAAACTTAAAGTTGAAGATATGTTGGTAGAGCAAGATCTATGGACTGCTATGTCTAGGAACAAGCCTTCAGGCATGAAGCAAGAAGATTGGGATCTAGAAGATCGAATGGTGAGAGGAATGATATGATTGACACTAGCAGATAGTGTTCTTTTAAACTTCTATGAGGAGAAAAATGCACATTCTTTGTGGAAGAAATTGGGAGATATTTATTAGGGAAAATCCTTGGTAAACAAGCTCTTCTTGAGAAAGAAATTATACTCTTTGAAGATGGATGAAGTAACTATTGTGGCTGGTCATTTAAACATGTTCAATATGGTGATTGCACAATTGAAATCTATTGGTGTGTCCATAAGTGAAGAGGAGCATTGCATGTTGTTGTTGAGTTCTTTACCTGATTCGTGGGACCATCTTATGATAGCTATTGGAAGTACTACTACCTAGTTAAAAATGGATGAGGTAGTTGCTGCACTCTTGTTAGAGGAGATGCAGAGGAAGACTTCTAAAGTGGCCAAAGAGGCTCTCTTTGTTGGAGAAAGATCAAAGGATGGAGACAAATGGGAGGACAAGAAGACTAGGTATAAGTCTTCTAGAAATAAGTCCAAAGTGAAGTGCTAGAACTGTGGGCAGATTGGTTATGTCTGGAAGGATTGCAAGGAAAAGAAGAAGAAGAAAAGGGATGACTCTTCAAGTTATCAATCTTCTCAAAGTGATCAAGATGTTAGTAGTGCTTCTTTGGCTAATCGGTCATCTAATGATGACTGGTTCGATTAATTTGGACTTCATGTGGAATATGTTTGTCACGATGCCATGTGTGATTTGATACCATGGTTTAGTGGGAGTTGTTGGTAGTGACATAATGAATGATCTTCATTAGTATTGCAAATATTGAAGGCGTGAGACTTTGATGTTGCAGAAGGATCTTTTCACATTTGCTGAAGTACTTTTTGGAGATGTTTATCTTCATGCGACTGAAGATGTTGACATCTTGAGGGCTCAACGGAGTCCTTGATAAATGTGTAGTTTATGGTATGTTCATATGGATCATGTTATCTCTTTGGTTGAGATATTTTGGATCATGTTGTCATGTTTATGTTTCTGAGGCCATGGTTGGAATTTTGACATTGATCTTGGTTTTCTGTCTATGTATTGAGTACAGTGGTCATTTGCTTGACACTTCATGAAATTTTTATTCTGCATTTGGAGTTGGCATGGATTGATTAGTTATAGGTGCTCATGGATACTAAGAGACAGTGGTCATGATGTTTTCTCTTGTGATTAGAGATGTGTTTGTTGAAATGGTAGATGGTTTCAATAGGAAATATGACATGCATTTAGAGGTGTATGTAGAAGGACATGGTACATAGTTGATGTATTGTTGATGTTCTTGATGCTACAAGTTTTTTGTTTCACTTCTATGTGATGTTGTTAAATGGATCCATATAAAATTAATATTACTTGTGCAGTGGGAGCTTCTTCTTGGCATGTATGTGACAGGTATTGCACTTGAGGCTTGAGACTGTAGGTAATAGGTTGAATATGGTGGTGTTTTGGAATCCATGTTGGTATACCTTAGAGGTATGTATATTTGGATGTGCTAGCACTTAGTATGGGTGCTATTTCAGCTATGATTATGACAAATGTTGATACATTTGATAATCTTTTGGATCGAGAGTTTTGTGCTTTGGGAGATAAAGTTATTGTTCTTTGTGAGAAAGATTGTATTGTTTTCTCAATGGATAGATTCTATGTGTGTCCAGTAGAAGTGGCATGGTAGGAGGTGGGAAAGTACATGAATGAGATGACACTATTCTATAAGTGGGTATGTGCAAGATCATGAGGGGCCAAAAAGTGGCAATGTTAGTTCAAAACTTTGACAATGTAGCTGACAACTTTTTTTTCACCTGAATTTGATAAAACAAAAAGGGTATCTTAAGGAGATTATTAGCTTTCTATCAATATAATTGCTGTCAAATTTTGAATTTAGTAAGTAATTATTAGTTATTTTCTAATTGAGCTACCTCTAAAGTGCTGATTTATATACTGATTGAAAAATGACTATAACTTTCAGACGATATAACATTTTTGAAATCCGAAAATTGTGTCACATTCTATGCTTCACCTACTATAAGAAATTTTTTTTTTGTTTGAATTTTGTAAAGTTTAAAATGAGTTAAGGTGGTCAAACATGGGAGTTTTTTTATTCTAAAAATGTTGTAGCAAAAAATTCATAATTAATTATTTTTTTGGAATAAAATTACAAAAAAATATGCGTCACATCTGGGCATGAGTCTACTACTTATATATAAAATCTTATAATAAAATATTATAATTTGATTATGATTAAGGTGGTCAGACATACACCTACTTCTTTTTTTTTCCTAAAATTTTTGTACTACTGCATTGAAATCTATACTTTTCACCAATCATACTAACTTTTTCTCAAAAAAGGACTAGTAGTTTAGAAACTACATTCAATTTTCTATAGATTCTATTCTTACAACTTTTTGATATTAGATTCATAGCTAGTTGAAATTTTCACGTCAAGTTGACTAACCCTGATTTGCTGATTTTTCATTGCCACTTAAGGGCATAGTTTGGCCCCTCATGATCTTCCACTAACCCAAGTATCTCAATGGTGCACAAGGTAGTTTTTTTTATAAAAAAGTTTTATGTTCAAGTGGAATATCAACATTGATGGGCTTTAGAGTCCATGATTGTTTGTAATCTCCATGTTCACTGATCTATGGTTATGAATCTGTACTTCATCAAGTGGGAGATTGTTAAGAAATGATGAAGTCTACCATACCATGGAGACAATCTCTCCGTATGGCTAGACCACGTACAATTGAGGCAATCTCACCATATGGTGAAGAGAGGTGCATGGTGAAGCATTGTATGTGTATGGTGAAGGTGATTCTACATTGGCATCCTAATGGAGGCAAAAGTACCGAAGGGAGAAGTTACCTAATGGAGTAAAAGTGCCAAAGGGAGAAGTTACTTGACAGAGGTAAATGTGTCGAAGGGAGAAGTTACCCGATGGAGGTAAACATGCCGAAGGGAGAAGTTACCTGACAGAGGTAAACATGCCATAGGGAGAAGTTACCCAATAGAGGTAAATGTGTTGAAGGGAGAATTTACCGTATGACAAGACTCGACTGAGGAAAAAGTGCCGAAGGGAGTAATCACCATGTGTGATAGACGGTTGGCAAACAATTGTTTTGTCGGTAACTATTTTTGTACTGAATTCTAAAATGAATTATAGTGTGCATAAATGGCTATAAGATTCATGAAGAATGATATGGTTGTAATATCAGGTTGATTGTAACACAATTTGAGCCTGTGAGCCTGTACGAAAAACTAGATATTTTATATGTAAATTGTTTACTGTAATACAAAGTTGCTCAAGGGTTTTTCGGTGGTGGATTTTTTTTCTCATAAGGATTTCTCACGTAAATCTCCATCTCATGTGTTTTATCTTGTGTGTGCCTTTATTTTCTCTATTCTTATTTTTCCTATGCATCTCAATAGATTTAATCAATTTCCCCTATAAATTGGCATTTGGAAGGCATTTCTGTGAGTAGCTTTCCTAACATGAGTGACCTATAGAATTTAGATCTAGCCATAGTTTGTCTATCAGATCCTGATTATCCTTTGTAAATTCTTCAACATTGCATAACTTCTTGTACAAAGATGTTAGAAAGTAAAGATCCCCAAGATAACTGAGAGGGGAGGGGGTGAATTAGTTATCAGATAATTTATCCATTCAATAACTTTAAATAATATAATCAATGTACTGATCAACCATACAAAGATAATCATACAAAATTGCACAATAACACAAGATATGTTGACTAGGGAACCTCTTGAAAAGAGTAAACCCCAGTGGGAATGACGCCCACAAAATGATGCACTACTATGAAAGTTCCTTGTTAGAGGATGGACCCTGTTAGGAGTCTTATGAAATAAATTTAGTACATATAAATCCCTGTTAGGAGATTTTGAATCCCTGTTAAAAGATTCTAACCCGGTTAAGAGTTTATGGAAGATAGAAGGACCCACTGCCCAAACAGCTTCAAGGCAAGATCTCTGAACCCACTGTCCAAAAGATCTTAGAATTATTCAACAAAATAATATGAAATATATTACCTCCTTCACACTATGCCAAAATTGTACTCTCTACTACACAAGATCACAATTCCAGATCTCTGTACTCACAAGTCTTCCTTCATCACTGAATTAGCTCTTTTCTTCACTTCATGCATATATTCGCATCTCACTCTTCATAGTACACATTAAAATAAGGAAAAAATTCCTTCTTATATAACAAACTCAAATAATTACAAATGAGTTGGTCCTCAATTACAAAATAATAAATTCTACATGCTATACACAAAATTCACATAAAACTGTCAGCTTCCAGTTACTATAACTTTCTCCAAACATATCCTTGAAATTTGTGTTGTGAACCACATCATCATTAATGAGTCTCCAACATCCCTTTAACTGCACAAAATTAGATTTCATCCCAACTAAGAGATATCCTCCGATTTCCGAACATCGCTACACAGAAACACTGTCTAAACACTACTTTCACCAAAATGCTCATAACTCTTACAAATGAATGAATTTCTTTTTGTGCTATTAACCATAGGTTAATAACACACCAAAGAACATACCATCAACTGTACAAAAGACAATCTGCAATACAACATGTGCACAAAACAAAACTGTACCTACTTTCCTAGTAATATCCAGAATATCACTGTGTTGACATCAATGACAATCCAAGTCATGAATGCAACAACAACTGCTACAAAATGACTGCCAAAACACTTTGCATTCATTCCTAAAAATCTCCCCCATTGGCATTGATGGCAACATAGATGAAAAACATCCAATGTTCCAAAAATCCAATACTGGAACATCACTGCAAAATATCAAATCAAATCTTGCTTCATTTTCCTATCCATCTCTCTCATACAATCCATAATGTTTTTCATGTATATCTCTCCCCCATTGACATCAATGACAAAAATTCTATCACTAAGTCAACAACAACTTAATGTTAAAAGACACTTTTTAGAAGAATACACTAACAAGAGTCCTCACGACTCAGCTCATAAACTCCCCCATAGAGGAAGTTCCAACATCCAATCTAGAAGAAAGATAGGGCTCATATACCACTTGATGGATGCAATCATCTACATTAATTCTCAAAAAAAATTTGGGGCATAACCCCAAGCATACCTCTCAGATACACAAATGTATCCTTAGGTAAAGGCTTTGTAAATATATCTGCTAACTGCTCCTTTGTACTAATGTACTCCAATCTTACTTCTTTTTCTACAACTTTCTCTCTTACAACATGATACTTAATCTCAATATGTTTAGTCTTAGAATGTAAAAGAGGATTTTTTGACATACTCACTGTACTGGTGTTATCACAATGTATAACAACAGGCTCATCAAACTTTATTCCAATATCTTTCAACATCTACTTCATCCAAATAATTTGATTACAATTATTTGCTGCTGCAACATATTCTGCTTCTGCTATGCTTTGTGAAGTACAATTCTACTTCTTACTTAGCCAAGAGACCAATTTACCTCCAAGAAAAAAGGCTCCACCACTAGTGCTTTTCTTGTCATCAGCGCTGCCTCCCCAATCTACATCAGTATAGGCACATAAGGTAAAATCATCAGAATTCTCATACCATAATCCATAATCCATTGTTCCTTTCAAATATCTCAGTATCCTCTTTACTGCTGCATAATGTGATTCTCTAGGTTCTGCTTGAAATCTTGCTACAATCCCCACTAAATGTGCTATATCAGGTCTTGTATATGTCAAGTACTACAATCCTCCAATCATAGATCTGTACTTTTTCTACTCAACTGCTGGTGTCTCATCTTTGCTAGATAACTTATGTCTAGTTACCATAGGTGTTCCAATAGGTTTAGAATCTTCCATTCCAAATCTTTTCTATAAGTCATTTAAATACTTAGTCTAACTTACAAATATACCTTCCTTGCTTTGTGTTATCTGTAATCCCAAAAAATATTTCATTTCTCCAATCATGGTCATCTCAAATTCAGTCTTCATTTCATCTGCAAATTTGTCACTAGCTTCATCTTCTCCTCCAAAGATAATATCATCAACAAATATAACTATAACCAACAAAGCATTCTCAATTTCTTTTATGTATAAGTTACTATCTGTTGTTCCTTTTATAGATCCCAATTTCAATAAATACTTATCCAATCTTGCAAACCAGGTTCTAGGTGCTTGTTTTAATCCATATAAAGCTTTCTTTAACTTACATACCATATCTCCTTCTTGTGTCAAAGGAAAAACTTTAGGTTTCTCAATGTAGACTTCTTCTTCCAATTCACCATTCAAAAATGCTGACTTCACATCCATCTAATACACTCTGAATTTCTTGTAAGTTGCATATGCTAGAAACATTCTCACTGCTTCAAGTCTAGCCACAGGTGCAAAAGTTTCTTCATAGTCAATTCCTTCTTGTTGTGAATATCCTTTACATAACAATCTTGCTTTATTTCTTATCACTTCTCCTTGTTCATTCATCTTATTTCTGAATACCCACTTTGTTCCAATCACATTCTTGTCTTTAGGTCTAGGGACCAATTCCCATGTCTTTTTTTTTTCAATCTTCTCTAGTTCTTCTTTCATAGCATTGATCCAATGTTCATCTTCACAAGCTTCATTAGTAGTCTTAGGTTCAATTTGAGAAATAAAACATAAATGTACCTTATTTTGAGTCAAAACTCCTCTATCTAAACTTCCAATAACTTGCTCAACAAGGTGATGTCTTGAACTATACCTGTTAGGTGTCATAGTTATTGATCTTGTTCTGACTATAGATTCTTCTCTGCTTTCTTCTCTATTTTATTCTCTATTTTCTTCTCTATCTTCTTCAGTATGACTTTCATTCAACAAATCATTGTTAGATTCAAAGAATAATTCTGCATTTTCAATGTTAGGTTGAGGTTGTGCTTCTTCATCAGATTCATAATCAATCATTCTTTCCTGAATTTTAAACTTCTCATCAACTTTTACATTTGCACTTTCAACAATAGTCTTAGTTCTTTTGTTATAACATCTATATGCTTTGCTTTTTAAAGAATATCCAAGAAATATTCCTTCATCACTTCTAGGATCAAACTTTCCTATATCATCATCTCTTTTTATATAACATTTACTTCCAAAAATTCTAAAATACTTAACTGAGGGTGTATGTCCAAACCATAATTCATAAGGTGTCTTGTTTGTATCTACTCTGATTTATACTCTGTTCATAGTGTATACTGCTGTGTTCACTACTTCTCTCCAAAAATTTTTAGCCAAATCATTTTCAAACAACATAGCTCTTGCTGCTTCAGTTATTGACCTGTTCCTTCTTTCTGCAATACCATTTTGTTTTGGTGTTCTAGGGGCTGAAAGTTGTCTCTTAATTCCATTCATTTCACAAAAAGTGTTAAACTCTCTAGATGTAAATTCACCACCTCTATCAGATCTTAGACACTTAATCTTCATTCCAGATTCATTCTCAATTTTTCTTTTCATGATCTTAAATTTATCAAATGCTTCATATTTTTCTTTCAAAAATGCAATCCACATCATTCTTGTAAAATCATCAACAAGAATCATAAAATACCTTTCACCATAGAATCCTCTAGTCCTAGTAGGACCACTCAAATTTGTATGAACAATCTCCAACTTCTCTGTCGATGTGAACTTCTTGTTGGGAAATGAACTCCTTTTCTACTTTTCCATCATACATTCTTTTCAAATCATGTTAGTAGGTTTCATAATTCTAGGTAAATCTCTTACCGCATGTGTAGTGCTCACCTTGACAATATTATCAAAGTTTATATGAAAAAACCTTTTATGCCATAACCAACTATCATCAATCCTAGTTATCAAACATGTCATCTTAGTAGGATTCAACTGAAATACATTACCTCTGGTTCTGGATCCTTTTCCAATCAGATTTCCATCTTTATCTTTTATCACACAAGTTTTCTCAGAAAACCAAACTTGATAACCCTTATCAGCCAATTGTCCAATGCTTAGTAGATTATGGCTTAGTCCATCAACAAAGTAAACATCATCAGTGTTAGTCTTTCCATCAAGAGTAATAGATCCTATACCCTTAATCAAACAAGGTGCATTGTTACCAACCCTAACAATTCCTCCATCATAATTATCTAACTTAACAAACTTTCTTTTATCTCCAGTCATATGATGTGAACAACCACTGTCTATAATCCAATCAGATTTCTTTTCAACTTGTGAAACTAATGCTTTTTCTTCCCTTTTATCAGATTCAAAACTTTCTTCTTTAATTGCTACAAATCCTATTTCCTCAAAGTTATCATTATCACTGTCACTTAAATGTTTTTCAATTCCTGCTTCAAAATCTTCATCATTTGCATAATAACATTCTTTAGATCTCCTAGGTTTAAAGTTCCTTCTATACTTCTTAACTCTTTTAGGACATTTAGATGCAAAATGACCATATTCTTGACAAGTCCAACATTTAAAGATTTTCTTACCATCTAGTTCTTTTTTAACAAGTAATGCAATACCTAGTTCAATTTTCTTATCTTCCTCAAATCTGTTACTGCTGGCATAATCTCCATTCACAGTAGTACTTCTTGTAGGTCTAATGCTAAGATCACTGAATGTTGTTTCCATTCTAGGTAGCTCTCTTGATAATCTCAAGTTCATCTTTGTTGTTTCTAATCTTCCAAGAAGAGTCTCTCTTGAAAAGTTCGATGTACAAGGTATCACTTGTTCAATCATTTGCGTTGTCTGCTTGAATACTGGTGTCAAAGTTCTTAGAATTTTCCATATCACTTCATTCTCTGTCTTATCACCTCCATAAGACTTTATTCCTATCACAATCTCAGACATCCTACCAATATAGCTTCTAATAGATTCATCTTCCATCATTCTGATATCTTCAAATGCACAAATCCAATTATGTAATCTAGCCTTCTTTGCATGTTCATCACCTTCAAAAGTAGAATTTAAAGCTTTCCAAATTGCATGAGATGTTTTCAAACATCTTACCTAACTATATTCATTCTCTGATAGTGCTGACAAAAGTACTTCTCTTGCAAGTATGTTACACATGAATAGATCTAGTTCATCTTTAGTTCTTGCCTCTAGATTGTCTTCCTCAATGGTAGTCTTCTCATTCTTTGTAATCAACCAATAACTTGGTCCTAAAGACAATAGATGTGTCTTCATCTTTTCTTTCCAGCTGTCAAAATTTACTCCATCAAACTTAGGGCTTTCTTTTCTGAAATTCGCCATGGATCTCCTTAAGTTGTTAAACTTTTCTTTCAAGGACCTACCGCTTTGATACCAATTGTTAGAAAGTAAAGATCCCCAAGATAATTGAGAGGGGGGGTGGGTGAATCAGTTATTAGATAATTTATCCATTCAACAACTTTAAACAATATAATCAATGTACTGATCAACCATAGAAAGATAATCATACACAATTGCACAATAACACAAGATATGTTGACTAGGGAACCTCTTGAAAAGAGTAAACCCCGATGGGAATGATGCCCACAAAATGATGCACTAATATGAAAGTTCCTTGTTAGAGGATGGACCCTATTAGGAGTCTTATGAAATACATTCAGTATATATAAATGCATGTTAGGAGATTTTGAATCCCTGTTAAAAGATTCTAACCTGGTTAAGAGTTTATGGAAGACAGAAGGACCCACTGCCCAAATAGCTTCAAGGCAAGATCTCTGAACCCACTGTCCAAAATATCTTAGAATTATTCAATAGAATAATATGAAATATATTACCTCCTTCACACTATGCCAAAACTGCACTCTTTGCTACACAAGATCACAATTCCAGATCTTTGTACTCACAAGTCTTCCTTCATCACTGAATTAGCTCTTTTCTTCACTTCATGCATATATTCGCATCTCACTCTTCATAGTACACATTAAAATAAGGAAAAAATTCCTTCTTATATAACAAACTCAAATAATTACAAATGAGTCAGTCCACAATTGCAAAATAATAAATTCTACACGCTACACACAGAATTCACATAAAACTGTCGGCTTCCAGTTACTGTAACTTTCTCCAAACATATGCTCAAAGTTTGCACTGTGAACCATGTCATCATTAATGAGTCTCCAAATCCCTTTAACTACACAAAATTAGATTCCATCCCAGCTAAGAGATATCCTTCGATTTCTGAACATCGCTACACAGAAACACTGTCTAAACACTGCTTTCACCAAAATGCTCATAACTCTTACAAATGAATGGCTTTCTTTTTGTGCTATTAACCATAGGTTAATAACACACCAAAGAACATACCATCAACTACAAAAAATATAATCTACAATACAACATGTGTGCAAAACAAAACTGTACCTACTTTCCTAGTAATATCCAGAATATCACTGTGTTGACATCAATGACAATCCAAGTCATGAATGCAACAACAACTGTTACAGAATGATTTCCAAAACACTTTGTATTCATTCCTAAAAATATGGTTATTTTATAAAACTTATTGTAAATTTTTTACTAAGGTAAAGAGTTCTACCTAATTCACTACAATGTTAGTAGAGACCTTATTGAGTACCTTGGTTTCAAACTTCCTTTCTGATCACTATATCAACTTATCATTGGCTTCATTATCATCATCAGTTACCTTCTTGATAATATGTAGAGTTTTATTCATAATAGGTGTAGAATCATTTACATCATGCATCTCAAAATCATCTATAAAAATACCTTTTATATCACGTAGCGCCCACTTTTTCTGATCTTCCCTTCTCATCTCTTCCTATTTACTCTTCTTCTTCAATAGATCTTGCAAGATTTGCATTTTCTTGTAGGTGAATTTATCAGTGTCCCATGTAGGAATCACTATAACTTCTTCAAGTGTCACCTGTGTGGTAGGAGATTTCTCCTTATTCTTTTGTGACTTCTTCCTAGGTGTAGTTCCACTCAGCATCTGTATTAAATCTTTTATTACCTCTTGTTCCTTAGGGATCTTGTGTGTCATTTTCTTTCTCTTCCTCATTATTTTACTTTTCCTTCTCCTCCACATGAGGGATCACTCCTACTAATGCAAATTGTTCTACTTGATCTTTTCTTGCCTCCTTGATAAATGTAGGCTTTTGTGTGATTATCAACTTGTCTTGTTTCTCGACATTAGCACTTGGTGAGACTGGTTGATCAACTATGACTATATTGGGGCTTTTTAGGGTAATCTCAACACTTGATGTGATCTAAATCCATGGATAATATTGTACTTGTAGTAATACCAGATTGATGCTCACTATAAATTTATCCTTGGTTGCCTCGGCTTCCATATGCTGTTGAATTTCTAGCTCAGTCAATATATTTGTTTTCAATAGAGAGTCCTCACTAATGTCAACAATTTTGATCACATCCTATGATTTACTTATTTTGTCCTTCTTTTCTACTTCCTTCTCTTCTTTTAGTGGCACAAAAATATCTTCCTTATTGTCTACTCAGTTGTGGAATCTTATCAACTCTAAGACCAAAAATGATTTTCCATAATCTTGTGCTATGTCGCACAATCTCTTCAACTTTGTGTTGTAAAACTAAATATTCTCAGAGTTTGGGTATGAGTCTATTTTAGTACTTATCCATATTTTCCTTAATATATTGATGGGGTAAGTTTGGCATGACTTGAGCAAGCATTCTCTCCTTGATTTCCTTCTTGGTAATTAAGTCATATTCTAATTTCTAAGCTATCCTTGTGTAAATTTCATTAAGAATATGAATACCCAACTATAATGGTGTCATCTTAAATATACAAAGCATATCACACATAGATTGTTCCAGTCTCTCCTTGTCCTCAATGCTAGGTTTATCAAATCTAATTTTCTTAAACCCTTCTAGGGCAGTAGTTCTCATGATGTTGTGGCATATTTCATCCATAATCAGTTGTTTCCTCTAAGTTAATGAATTCATCTTAATATCCTCATTAGATTCTATTTCCTCATCATATTTCTCCAAAATCAGATTTCTTCTTGGTTTTTTCTTTATATTTCTTGGTACAACCTTAGCCTGAACTGGTTTTCTTTTCCCTGAAGTAGGGGTCTTCTTTTATGGCTCGACAACTATAATAGTTGAAGTTACCCTAGTTCTAGGCCTAAGTGCTAGGGAGGGAGTGGGCTTAGGTTTTCATACTTTCTTCTTGATAGGCTTAGAAATTCATGCCTTCTTTCCTTTCTTAACTACCCCAGTCTCCTCCTCTTTACTTTCTTCTGACTCACTAGACTTGTCTTCTCAAAATCCTTGAGTTAATGCAAGAGGTGCATCTACCTCTTCTTCTCCTAACATTTTCTCTATGTTTTTCACTACTTTATTTTCCTCTCCATGGTAGTAGATTTTAATCCCATGGTTATCTTGGATTTGGCTTCCTGATATGTTCCAAAATATGTAGCCTTCTTGTCAACTTATTCATCTAATAGGGTTGTGATTGTTGTTTCTATCTCATCTATATTTACTTCATAAGGTAATGGTCTTAGCCATGATACCATTGGTATGACTACTTGTGCATATGTGAAATTTGTATCAATTAGGAAACATATATCTTTGTAGTACTTTTCCACTAGTGATACTAGGATCCTACTTCTTTTCCTCATTTTCTTCTTGAATTAAAAATAAATAAATATCCATTACACTCTCAAAGTTCTCACCTTCTAAGGGATAGATGAGACAACTCCAGTGAGATCTCCCATAATCTCACTCTCAAGAATGGCCTAGAATTTTTATGGCTTACATGCGTTGTTCCTTACAAGTTGAACATTAAAAATTTCCTTCCCTTGCTTCTTGAATACATCCGATGATGAAGATCCCATTTCTTCAAACTCAAGGGCTTAATTTCTGAAATATATAACTCAATAAAATACCTTGCACAAGTGGTTCTTAGATGTGTTAATCTCTATTGAGCATTCAAGGTTGTCATTAGTATCAAAAGTTATCAAACATATCGGTCGGTAACTTATATTGAGTCGGTCGGTAACCAGGAGCAAGACAGAGTAGTCGGTAAAGCCTCTACACTGAGCATAATATAGTTTACCAAGCACCAATAGACATTGACACCAATGGACAATAAACACTGAGCATCGCAGTATACACCGAGCAGTTTATACAGTCTTTACCGAGGATCATAGAAAATGGCATAGTAATTTGAAATGGCACATTATTCCATGCAAATGATAACAACAAATCATAAAATGGTTTACCAAATCAAGGAGCATTTATTGTAAAAGATATTCATTTAATGCAATGATTATCTTATTTGTAATAGTTGATCTAGGTTAATTTTGCACCAAAGATCTTAGGGTTATGATTATTTTTTGTAACCTAATTTTTGTTAAAGTGGCAAAAAAGAACACTGTATAATCTATATGTTCACACCATTTTTGTGGTTGGGTCAGCGAAAAAATATATATGAATCATGAAGCACTTGAAGCCATTGCCTAACTTCAAGTCAATCGGTTATCAAAGCAGAACAGAGTACAAAAGTAATCAAATTGAGTAGAATTAGTGAAGGCTACCAAGCAGATTTAGAGCAAAAATCCATCACAGTCAAAGTGATATTTATGAGCACTTATAGATCTATATTAGATAATTAAGTTGTCAACTAGAAGATAATTATCCTATTACTTTATGACAATTGTAATAGAGTTTTTGATAAAATCTCCTAACCGAGTAGACTTAATAGTCTTTTGTAAATCTCTTAACTGAGTACACACTACATCGGTGTTGTTAAAATCCTATAACTAGGTAGATATTGCTGATTTGATATGTTACTCCTAACAGGGTAAGATCACCAAAAGTGATCAAAACTTGTAGCCTTGACAGAAAAAACTTTCCTATTTGCAATAGTGAAGAATTTGTGGGTGTCATCCCCACTGCAATTTTTACCTTCTTACAAGGGTTTTTGCGTTACCAAAATACTTGTGTTATGTGTTTGTCATGTTGATCTCATGTTGTTTACTTTCATTAAGTTAACTAGATGATTGATACATGCAATTTTATTCAAGTTATTTTGGTCGGTTATCATAGTTTATGAACATAGATCTGAAAGTTTTACAAGTTAATGTTTAGGAGGCACTAATTCACCCCTCCCCTCTCAGTGTCTATCTCTCCTAATTCCAACAATTGGTACTAGAGCTAAGTTCTATTGTTGAATAGTTTAACCACTAAAGGGTAAAAGATCTAAGTCATGGAGAGATAGAAGCTTGACAAAACTATTGAGAATTAGATCATACAAATGTAGATGTTTGTGGAACAATATAAACAAGCTAAGGAAGAACTGAAAAAGTTACTGGTTGAAAGGAAGAACCTTGCAATTCTGAAAAATGAAATCGGTTATCACCAAGAACCTATTGATGACATATTTGATCACATTGGATCAAGTTATGGCAGCATATTTGATGGATCTGAAAGTATAATCTTTGATCTATCTAAAAAAAATTAGAATCTATATGAACAAGTGAAAGCACTTTAAATCTGTCAAGAATCTTAGATGGTGAGAATGGTGAAAATCATGAACAATGCTAGACAAGCTGAACAAGATCAAAATCTAGCTATTGAAGACTGAAGACTGATGATAGAAAAACTTCAAGCTAAAGAAAGTGAAATACAGAGACTCACTGACTGTCATTTCCAAATATCAAATCAGATGATAACTGTTAACCAAGAAGTGAACCGAGTGAATGGAGAGTTATCTAGAAGACTTGAAGATGTTGCAATACTCAGAGAAGATAATGAAAAACTAAGAAATGAAATAAAGATGCAGAAGCAACACAATGAAATGATGAAGATGGCTGAAGATAGTTCCAAAAAGATTGATGACTTTCTAACTAATCAAAGAAGATTTGGAAGCAGAGCCGGTGTAGGCTATACTGGTGAAGGAGAATCCCCACAGCTAAAAAGGTCAACAAAAATCAAAGTAAAAAACCTAAAGTAATGACATGCTATCACTGTGGGAAACCGGGGCATACATCTAATGTGTGTAGAAGCAAAGCACAAGGTAAGCCTCCTATCATTCCTAAGTTCAATGGATATTGTTATTACTATGGTAAGTTTGGACATCCAGCTTATGAGTGCAGAGCCAAACAAAATGACATTGCTAACAATACAATTATGGAGAAGATATGCTATACTTGTAATAAGCATGGACATAGTGCATGAGAGTTTAAGGCAAATATGAAACAAGTTTGGACTCCTAAGCAGAAAACACAGCGAAAACCTTATCAACCAAAGAGACAACGTAACTCATATGTTTGGGATTATAATACATGGACTAACTATGTTGTATGTGGTCGGTATGGACATAATGCAACAAACTATTATAGAAAAGGTCAGATTGGACATTTAAGAAATTGGACAAACACTGGAATGGCCTGTATGCACTATCACAAGGTTGGTCATTTAAGCAAGAACAGTAGAGACCAACCACCAGATGAGAACCATATATTTGAGAGTGGATATACTATTGTAGATATCATGAAGTTAAGGAACACTGTGTGGAAGACGACATCTAATCAGAATACTGAGTCAAGTAACACTGTCTGTGAAACCTCATCCACTATATTGGGTGACATCGGTACCTCCACTTAAGGTGACAAAGGTATGTATGGGACTGACATTTCAATGATCACATTTTACATACAGTTCCTTATATATAATGAGAAAATACCAAATTTGCATGAATAAAGATGCACTACGGATTATGTGTTATGAACTAACAATCTTGTATAGTCGGTAAAAGAAGAAACGAGAGTTGGTTACCCATCGGTAATCACTATATAAGGTTAACCAACAATAGTGCAAACCGATGAAGAAATTCTATGTTAACTGAGTGGAGAAAATTGTAGACATCACCAAGTTGACAGCTATTTCATACTAAAGGTTAGGTCACGCATTTAATTCACAACAAGTTTGAGTGGGAATATCAAAAAGGTCTATAAATATGAAAAAATAGAGTTTATTATCACATTGCAATTTCGAAGAGAAAATATTTTACAAAGCAGAGTTCGAGCTAAGATTTTCTAGAAAGATTCAAAGTGACTGAAGATCAAACCAACAACAATTCTTCGACAACACTGACTAGGTTTATTTACTACCGAATACCTATTATCTATTGCTTTTCGAAACCCTAGAAGATAATTTATGGCATCAACTTCATCTGCAAACAAATCAAATATCATTGAGGAGGAAGTAGAATTGATTGTAAGAGCTAATTTCGCCCAAGGAAAATTTAAACCACATCCTAAGGTAGCAGCACAAACAGATGATATGGGCACATTTTCTAGTATTCTAGATAGGATTTTGTTGACAAAAGATGTTAGGGCATACATTCACTGCAAAATAGGTGAAGTAGGTGATTTTGAAACCCTTGCTGCTTACCAACAAGTTTGTGGACCAGATGGAAAGTTGAAATTAGAATGTAAAAAGATTGAAGAGTCAGGGTTATCACATTTCGCACACCTCCCGCAAACATTCAACACCGATGAGATAAAAATTGTGCTAAGTAGATTTCATGATGGAAAATTCTAGTTGGATAAACCTATGGAGATCACAAAGAAGATTATCAGTAGGGTTACTGGGTACCCTACAATCGACAAAGCTAAAGCCTTTCAAAGTGTGTTTCATCCCAAAGTTGAAAAGAACACTGGAGCACAATGGAATGACATAGCATTGAAGATATCCACAATCAAAGACCAAGCAGTGAAATTTGCAGCTCATGTCATTGGGTATAAGATATTTCAATCTAGAAAATTAAACAATGTACCCTATAGCACCGTGGACATGGCTTATAAGATTGTGATGAAAGATCACCAGGTTGATCTTGTGGAAATTTTACTACATCAAGTGCAAGAGAACATGAAGACTATAAGATCAAAGAAGTTGAATACATGTAAGTACAGATCATTTCTCGTATGTATATTCCTCTACTTGAAAAAATATGTACCTAGCATCGGTGAAGTAAACTGGCAAACTGATAAACTGGTAACTGCACAAATCAATGAAATGATGAAAAGTTTAGGAAAGAATCTGAATAAGGAATTTGATGCATATTTCAAAGAGTATAAGACCCAAATGCATCAAAGAAGAAGAAATCCGAGGGAATTGGTGGATAAGTTTGAGAATGACATATGTTTTGTAGTAAGTACAAATTACTCTATGATCAAGGCTATAGAACCTAGAATTAAATGGTTGGCATCGATGGGATATGAAATGAGTAAAGATTTCACCTTGAAATCTATTAATGCACTTTTGGCATTACCGATAGACATCACTGCCACTAGGTTCGGTACTTATGTAGAAGCAGAAATCAAGTTGAGTACAACTATAGCTACAACCGAGCCCGATGCTTTATTAAAGCATATTCACAAAGTATAGGAACTCTAACAATTGATAGCAGATCAAAGAAGACAAGAAGAGACCATCATAGATCAGGTTACAGAGTTACAGAAAGAACTCACTCCATACCTGAACATTTTTGAAGTGCACATTGTCAAAGCTGAGCAACTCGTCACCACACCTAAGATTTTGGTGTTGGACAATATCTTTGACATGCATGCCCAAGTCTATCTAGAGCATATTGCTCTTACCAACTTGAAAGAGGAGTGGGACAACCTCTTGAAGTCTTTAGAGAAAACCCATCAAACAATTTTTGATAGGATTTAAGTATACTATGTATTATTTTTTTGTATTTGGCATTATTATCAAGAAGGGGGAAAACATGTATATGCCAAATAGATTATAAGTTTTTGTATACTACATTCTACCGGGAGCATGTACCGAGGGGGAGTACTTTTGTAGTACTTAGAAACTTTTGACATGTATATGTATATGGAGGAGATATAAGGAGTATATACATTTTGTCTATATACATTCAAAGTTTTGATACTAATGCCAAAGGGGGAGATTGTTAATCTCTATTGAGCATTCAAGGTTGTCATTAGTATCAAAAGTTATCAAAAAGATTGGTTGGTAACTTATATTGAGTCAGTCAGTAACCAGGAGCAAGACAGAGCAGTTGGTAAAGCCTCTACACCAAGCATAATATAGTGTACTGAGCACCAACGGATAGTAAACACCAAGCATCACAATATACACCAAGCAGTTTATACAATGTTTACCGAGGATCATAGAAAATGGCATAGTAATCTAAAATGGCACATTCTTCTATGCAAATGATAACAACAGATCGTAAAATAGTTTACCAAGATCGAGGAGCATTTATTGTAAAAGATATTCATTTAATGCAATGATTATCTTATTTGTGATGGTTGATCTAGGTTAATTTTGCATCGTAGATCCTAGGGTTATGATTATTTTTTGTAACCTAATTTTTGTTAAAGTGGCAAAATAGAACACTATATATTATGTATGTTCACACCATTTTTGTGGTTGGGTTGGTGAACAAATATATATGAATCACGAAGAACTTGAAGCCATTGCCTAACTTCAAGTCAATCGGTTATCAAAGCAGAACAGAGTACAAAAGTAATTAGATTGAGTAGAATCGGTGAAGGCTACCGAGCAGATTTAGAGTAGAAATACATCACAGTCAAGGTGATATTTATGAGCACTTATAGATCTATATCAGACAATTAAGTTGTCCACTAGCAGATAATTATCCTATTACTTTATGACAATTATAATAGAGTTTTTGATAAAATTTCCTAACCGAGTAGACTTAACAGTCTTTTGTAAATCTCTTAATCGAGTACACACTACATTAGTGTTGTTAAAATCCTATAACTAGGTAGATCTAGCTGATCTGATATGTTACTCCTAACAAGGTAAGATCACCAGAAGTGATCAAAACTTGTAGCCTTAACAGGCAAAACTTTCCTATCTATAGTAGTGAAGAATTTGTGGGTGTCATCCCCACCATAGATTTTACCTTCTTACAAGGGTTTCTGCATTACCAAAATACTTGTGTTATGTGTTTTTCATGTTGATCTCATGTTGTTTACTTTCATTAAGTTAACTAGTTGATTGATACATGCAATTTTATTCAAGTTATTTTGGTTGGTTATCATAGTTTATGAACATAGATCTGAAAGTTTTACAAGTTAAAGTTTAGAAGGCACTAATTCACCCCTCCCCTCTTAGTATCTATCTCTCCTAATTCCAACAAGATGTTTTTCGAAGGCACATTGTGAACATTTTTGCAAATCACGCTTAGCAAAAAATCACTCTAGTTAGTCACTCTAGAATCACTCTGAAAAAGTTCTCAAATCATTGGTGAAATGAGAATAAATGGTAACTTCCCACTTTATAGAGTTCAAATGGTCGGATTAGGGATTCATTAATGATTTGTACACTTTCTAGGTAAGATAAAACTATCTTGACAATCTCATGTCAATTCAATTAACATAAGCTCGGTCGATACAACCATTCAGTTACAGCTCGGTATACATCACATCTTGGATCACACAGGGGCTTCACAAATGCTAGTGACTCGATCACTATAGGCTAAAATACTAATGCTCAAAATCAAATAGATAATGCATCTTCTCACTCAAATCTATCCTAATGCATCTTAATTTATACATATATGGACCTTCAAATGTTAGGAACTGATGTAAAATGAAACATTATAAGATTTAGTTCCACATATACCCTTTTTTCTTAGTTCTAAGTAGTGTGATCTCCTGATCCATCAGATTGGGTGACCTCTAGTTCATTGACTCCAGTACTGCTTCCTTCCTCTTTCTTTTTTCATGTCTTGGCCATCTAATTTATCATCTACTCAATAGTTTCTTCATTCTTGTTTTGTTCATTACTCGGTATATGTGCTTTGTAGTCTTTCTTTAAGTGACCAATATTATAGCATTTGCAACATACCATGCTTCAATTCATCCAACTCTTAGATTTACCTCTGAAATTTGTCTTCAAATAGTTTGCTCCAATATGACCATATTTTCCATAGTAATGATAACTATACCATGTATAAAAGTCCCAATTGTATGTATTACCCTCCTTAGGTGCCTTAGTATGTTGATTGGATATCCACTTAGCTTTGGATCTACACTCATATTCTCTATGTCTGAATTTATGATAGTTAAATTTTTTTTCTTGAAATCTAGGTGATGTAGGTAGATTACTGACCTTTGTCCTGCATTCATGTACATGATGTCAATGTTTTTTATAGTTAAAACAATATCTATTGAATTTTGGTTTAGGATTAGAATTACCATGTTGGCTTCTATAGATGTCAGCTATGTGTCCTAGCTTTCCACAATGATGGCATACAAGCTTGGTGTTCTTTGGATTTACATTCCTCTATTCCCCACTCTTTGATGATTCTCCTTCCTCAGTGGATAATAGGTGCTCATCATGTCCAAGTCTAGATGTATCACTGGATCTTCTAAGTGACCTTAATAATTATTCAAAGTATCTCATGCCTTCATTAGGCTTGTTCATCCTGTCATTGAGTTCTTTTTCAGATCTTAGTTCATTCTTTAGTTGGCTATTATTTGATCTCATATTTGTGATCTCCACATCTTTTCTACTTAATTCTTGATTAGAAAGTAGAAATTGATTTACCATGTCTAAATGAGTGTTTGTCAATCATTGCATGCCATGTGTCCTTTCATCAAGTCATTGATATTTGTCTTTTATCTTCTTCATCCACTATCTTGTCTTCTTTAGCTTTCTTTTTTTTGTTCAACAACTTCATAGAGTCTTATTGATTGTATTTCTTTTTCTCTTTTCAAATTTATGATAGCCTCACTCAATACACTATTTTTCTCTAGTAGATCTTTTATGGCTTTGTCACTTTCAGTAGAGCTACCACTGTCAAATAGTCCTTTAGTATCCTCTTCTTGGTATTGAGTTTCATTATGTTGTATTTCTATTTCTCTTCTTCTACTTAGGGATTTCTTCAGTTTACCTTTGGTTGCTTCAAGTTGTGGTGATGTAAGATGAATGTCAATCTTCTGATTCTCTATGATCTTTCCCAACTTATAAACCTTCATCTCAAGATCTTTTTCTCACTAGTGGATAGATTTCTTTAAGAGACTAGGCTCTGATACCAATTGTTGGAAATCTACTATGGGAAAGTGAGATAATGACAGGAAGGGCGAGTCAAATATCAACCAATTATTTCATTTTGACATAAACTAGCTCGCATAACATAAACATCCAATGTAATATTGTAATAGATCTAATTCCTAATCATCATCCATGAGAGTAAAAAATAACACAATGATTTTGGTTATCCAGAAACCCTTGAAATGTAAAATTGGGGTAGGGATAACACCCACAAATCTTCACTACTCCAGTAATAAAGTTTTCCTATTAGGGCTACAAGTTTGATCATAAATGATGATCTACCTTGTGATGGGTCTGACTTGTTAAGAGCTTTTAGACTTATACAATCTACCTTGCAAAAGGATTTAAACTTACAAAAAAGTAAGTAATTAGTTAAGAGATTTACTAAGGTCTATTAAAACCACTCTATTAAGAGATTTACCTTGATTCACTTATTAGAATGTCTCACTACCTAATCCTTTAGTTTGCATTGTGATGCTGATTAAAGATATTCTCCTTACAATATAGATTTGATCTCCTTTATCAAATATGTCTATGTTCTGTCCTTCACTTCTTTTCTTAGTAACTGAACTATGTTGTTGATAAAAAAATTACTTCGCTTCTCTATAAGTATGAGATTCACTTCATACAATTCTCCGTCCTGATAATACATTTTAGGGTTCAGATCTCATCTTATATAAATAATTTTCCATCTCCATGATTTGAGATCTACGATCTAGATTGTCTACTTTTACTTCTTAACCATTCCCTAATTATCACTGGTTACATAAATTACATAGGGATTACTGAATGTAATTCTAAAGCATAGTCACCTTTTTGATTTCCTCTACCAATAAAAAATATCATGTAGATGTCATCCAAAATGGTTTACCTAAGTGTTTGTGCCATAACAAACACATATGTCAAATATTTCTTACTTGGCATTCGATATCTCTGGCACTTGGCACTTATTGTTCTTCATACCCTGGTGCTTGACACTGACATCCCTACATAACTTAGCATAAACTAACTCAGTTGATATTGAAGTACTCGGTGATCACTGACTTGGTCGGCAGTAACTACTGCTCTGTAAATGTACAGTATACATGACTTAGCCAATACATGATGACTCGGTCATAGTGATGACCGACCAACATTGCCTAAAAAATGACTAAGTGTAAGAAACTAATAGACAACAAAACTTATGGATCAAGAGGTTATAACTAATCCCTAAGTGTTTTCTACACCTTAGGAAACATATCTCCAGACGTTGTATATTTTGTACAAAAATATAATCTAAGATAATTTTAGATACTCATATTTAGGAGAAATTATAGTACATATTTCTTTTGATATAAGTTTCAATGTCTTCATCTATAGTTCTATATAAAATACTAAATTGTACATATAGGCGAAACATTTTTTCTTTCATAGTCAAATATATTGTATGGTAAAAATTTTAATGTTTGGAAATTTCATGCTTGGAAAAAATACAAATACTTTGTATTCATTAAATAATAATAGTTAGATATTTTAGTTAAATATGTTTGACATTGGTTTAAAATTATATTTTAAATTTTTTATTATTATTTTTGTAGGGTTCCATTTGTTGGTGGCAAGCCTCTAGATTTGCATCTACTATACATAGAGGTGACATCTCGAGGGGGATTGGAAAAAGTAAGAGACATAGAATTTCAAACCTTTAATTTATATTATATTATTGTGATCCTATATTTTAAAATAGCCTTTCATATTTATTTTTTTGTAAGTTTTTTATGATAATTGAATAAAACATTAAGAGCACTAAGAGTAGTAGAAAATAGATATGATTATTTTGGATATTGAAATACAATCTATACAATAATTTTAGTGATGTTTTTCTAATTTTAGTGTTGTTTTATATTAAGATATTTGAATTAATGACATGATCCAAACTCTATTACAAAGACAAGACATATTACCTAAGAGATAATAAAAACAAAGTTCTAAGTACATTTGAATTAATCTTGAATACCTTAAATTTTATTTATTTATTTATTTATTATTATTGTCTAACTAAAGCTATTATCAAAATTTGAAGACCTAGTGGAAGTGTAAGGAGAAACCCCTATTGGCATTGAAATATATTTTAAATATTGTAACTTTTGTACCAATCTATTCTTCCACCATCTAATTCTATTTTTCTAGTATTCCTCCACAATCTAATTCCAATTTTCTATTATTCTTTCACCTTCTATACATTTATATCATCTATACATTGATATTGTAACTATTCATGATTGAGTAAATTATTTATGCATCATCGACATATGATGAATTTCTTAATCTTACCCATCATAGAAGTACAATAATTCTTTTACTCTTCTTTTTTTTTGGAATCTTTATTGGTATTTGTTGTTGTTAGTAAAATGGAAGGAAATTAAGTGTGTTTTAGCAAAGGTTGAGAAAAAAAATGTGATGGGTATGTGAATATTGCCACCGTATACAGGAAGTCCTATGCAAAATACTAAAAATGAAGATGTAACAACTTAAAAGAATTTAAACCCATTTCTTGAATTTTATTCAAAAGATATAATAGAGACCCTTTTTTGTAGAATGATAATGATAAATCCCATACACTCCCTAAGAGGAATATATTTAATAGTAGACATGCTTTTTGAGACATCAAAAAAAGATTGTTAACAAAGATTGAAAAAAATACTTGTTGGAAACAAAAGATATCATGCTAGAAAGAATGTACTATAAATGATATAAACCCTTAAAGAGGAAAAATAGGTTGCATTAAAGGAAAAGGACAAAGGATATAACACTATTAAAACCTCATGGGAAAATTCATAATTATTATCTCTATTTGAGTATTAATGGATTGTCATTAGTATCAATCAGTTAAGTTGGTAACGATTGGTAAAAGGATACAAACAGACATTCGATCAAGCATAAAAAGCCTTCACACTGAGCAAAGTCAAGGTAGGAGTTCAAGTTAACCAAATATAGGTTTGACCGAGTATACTTATAGAATGACAAACAATTACTGAGTACTGAGCTAGTGATCACTGAGCATTCTTATGAACCGAGCATCAACAATTAAGTGAATGGTGAATGTAGTGATTATCGAGTAAAGAAGGAAACAAAATAGTAATTAGGAATGACACATATATCTATGAAAATGGTTTACACTGATTAGTAAAAGGTTTACCAAGATCGAGACATGTTGAATATGGATGTAATCATTAAATTTTGTGATGATTCCTATGTGATGTTAGATCTAGGTTATTTTTGTACATTGTTGATCTTAGGTTTTCTAAGATGATGTAAACCCTAATTACGTCAATTGAGTTTGATATATATTTGTAAATATGTCATTATGATCATGTATCATGAAGCAGTAGCTGCATTAAGGTTATCAAGAGATCAGAAAAAGTTTTTTTGACTTAAGGTTTATGATAGAGGCAATCAGCTTTTTAGAACACATACAAAGCTACCAAGTAGAATAGAAGAGCATATACATCACATTGAGGTGATATTTATCTAATAATTCACATATCTGAATCAGATAAGAATAAGTTGTCATTTATAGATACTTTATTGTTATCAATTTAACCATTTGAGTAGATCAAAATATCTTAATAGAGTGGACTTAAGAGTTCTTGTTTAACTATCTTAACCGAGTACACATATACTTTGTGTTGTTAAAATCATCTAACCAAATAGATCTAGTCGATCTTTTTTTTACACCTAATAGGGTAAGATTATCAGAAGTGATCACAACTTGTAGCCTTAATCGACATACTTTATTGCCACAGTAGTGAAGATTTGTGGGTGTCATGCCCACCACATTTTTTACCTTCTTACAAGGGTTTATGTGTAACCAAAATATATGAGTCATGAGTATGAATTTTCATGTACAATTTATTGTTTTGTTTACATGCAATTTACATTTTTTAGTTATTTTAATGTATGTTTGAAACAATGAAGTCAATTAGGTAATTGAGATTGGATATTGTAAAGTTTAAGTGTTAAAAGTTTTTGAGGGTACTGATTCATGCCTCCCTTCTCATTACTTATCTTTCCATAGTCCCAAAAATTCATATCAGAGCTAGATCTCTTATTAAGGAAGTTTAAACACTAAAGAGAAAAGATATAAGGATAGAAAGATATAAGTTGGACAAGACTAAATTGAGAAAGGATACAGATGTAAATCTTTATTGAAATGTTCAAGCAAGCCAAAGATGAACTGAAGAAGTTACTAATTAAAAGAAAGGATATGGAAATTTGGTATAGTGAAATTTATTATCATGAAGAAAAGATAGATGACCCAGTTGAGACATCTAGATATGGATCTAGTAGTATATGTGATGCATCTAGAGGAATAATATTATACCTATCTGAAAAGAATCTACACTAATTGAACAAGTCAAAGATCTGCAGATCGGTCAAGAGACACAAATGGCTATGATGATTGATGTCATGAACAATACTAGGAAAGAAAAAAAAGAAAGAAACTTGGCTATTGAAGATGGGAGATAAATGAATGAGAAGCTACAAGAGAAGGAATCTGAGATATTGAGACTCATCGAGCATCACTTTGAAATCTCCAATCAGATGGTTGTCATAAGTCAGGAAGGTAACCAAGTAAACATGGAGCTTACAAGGAAAATAAAAGACATCGGTGAAATAAGAGAGGAAAATGAAATATTTAAGAATGAGGTCAAAATACACCAACAACATAATGAAATAATCAAGAAAGTTGAATACAATACTAAGATAATAGATGAATTTTTGATAAGTCAAAAAGGACTTAGTAGTACAATTGGTTTAGGCTACACTGAACAGGGAGAATCATCAAGATAAATTGAAAAGAACAATTCCTACACTAAAAAAGGTTAAAGAAGCTATCATGTTATCATTGTGGAAAAATAGGCGACACAACAAATGTTTGCAAGAGAAAAGAAAAAAGTATTCCTAAATCCACTCCTAAGTTTAATGGTTATTGTTATAATTGTAACTAGTATGGACATTAGGCACATGAGTGCATATCTAAATTGAATATGACTCCTAAGAAACCCTACATGGAGAAACATTGTTGCACTTTCAACATGCATGGACACATATCATAAGAATGCAGGACACAGATGAAGCAAGTTTGGACACCGAAAGAATAGAACAAAACATATCAACCAAGAAGGCAAGGTAATGCATATGCTTGGAATTACAACACATGGGTTAATTTCATAGCATGTGGAAAGTATGGACAATAGCAAAAAATTGTATGAGAAATAGCTGGAGAGGAAGATCTCACAATTGGACAAGCACTGGTATGGCTTGTTTGCATTGTCATAAGGTTGGTCACTTAAGTAAGGATTGCAAAGACTGAGCACCAGAGACACAAACAAATGAAAATAGAGATACAATTAAGGAAACCATGAGGTTAAGAAACACAATGTAGAGAAAAGAATCAAGTGATAATGCTGGATCAAGCAAGCAGTCAGTGATACCTCATCCATTGGATTGGGTGACATCATCGCCTCCAGTTAAGTCATAAAAGGTATGTATGGAACTAAGTTTGAAATCAATTATATCTAACAAATAGTTCCTTATATCTAGTGATTGCATACCAAATCTACATGAAACAAGATGCACTATGGTTTTATATATTTAGAACTTTAAATGTCTACAATCGGAATATGCAAGACCGAGTATGTATTTGCAACTCGATAATGATTAGCAAGGATAACTGAGTTATCATATTAACTAAGCGATATCTTAGTGTTAACCGAGAATATGATATTTTGAAGTATACACCAAGCTCAACTACATCTACCAAGATGTGGTAGGTCAAGCATTAGCTGTAAAAGTTTGAGTGGGAAATTTTTTTTTGGCTATAAATACACCGTGTACCTAGCCATTTTCTCACATTGTGAACATGAAGAATAGAGAGATTTCAAGCACAAATTGAGAAGAGAATTTCCAGAGCAGTTGAGTATAAATTTCAAAGGTTTTTGAGGAAGTTAGTCACAATCACAAGTAAGTTTCATGTTAACGAAGCTATTTCACAATTATCTCTCGAAGTCCTAAATTAAAGAATAATGGCATCCTCATCAAAGGTTGAGAAATCCAAGTTTGTAATTGATAAGAAGGTTAATTTAATCAAAGATACAACTTGTAATGAGCCTAAATATAAATTATAACCTAAGGTTGCATCACAAATTGACAAAACTGGTGCATTTTCAAGTATTCCAGATAGCATTTTGCTAATTGAAGACATATGTGCATACATACACTACAAAATCAGTGAGATAGGGGATTTTAAGCTTCAATCCACCTTCCAAGAGCTGATTATTGATGGAAAGCTCAAGGATGAGAATACACATTTGGAGGTGAAGATTTTAGTAAACGCCCTATATTTCCTAAGGGTTTTCAAGAATGAATGGATTAAGATTGTGTTGAGATATGTGGACAAGGGAAAGTTATAGCTGGATGAACCTATCAAAATTACTAGGGATATCATACACACAATCATTGGTTACACCATAATCAACAAGGTAAAAGTATTAAGGAGTGCACTAAGAGCTAAGATTAAAAAATAAACTAGGGAGGAATGAGATAGTAGAGGGATGAGAATAAACACCATTATTGATCCCAAGACAAGATTTGGTACACATGCAATCAGATATAAGATATTTAAATCTAGCTGGCTGAATAGTGTTCCATGTGGAGCAGTGGATATTGCATATAAGATGATGAAGAAAGGCTTTCAACTTGACCTCACTGAGATCTTATTAAAATAGTTAGAAGAGAACATGAGAACCATCAGGTCAGAAAATTCTAATACATGTAAGTTTGGTTCACTACTGATATGCATATTTTTCTATGTTCAAAACTTTTTTCCTTTAGTTGGTAATGTTGACTGGTGATGAGTCCAATTATTGCCTCAATTTTGTTATAATCTTCATATTTTGTTGACACTCTTTATGCTCTAATAGACATTTCCAAAACATTTATGACTTATACCTATGTGATCTTATGTTAAGTACAACTAAAGCCACAAAATCCATGGGTAGCTTGAATGATATGTTTTTTTTACTATTATAAATATAATGCAGTACTTCATATAGTTATTTCAAGCTGTGTTCTAATATTTGAGTAGGAGTTGAAAATGTTGACTTGCATATGTGTAGTGAATGTTACTAACCTTTTGGGTAAACAAGGAGTAGTGCAAAGAGTGGTGCAACCACATTAAAGGAGTTTTAGAAGACCAACCACGGTAGAAGAATCTAGCATGGTTTTGAAGGAAATACCACTACTAAGAGGGAGTTGCTACTCCAGAGAATATAGGAAATAAGTTCTGTTATATTTCCTTGGAGTTGTTGTTCTGTTATCAACAGTAATTGTATTATGTTGTGGTTGTTTTATCTCCTCCTTATTTGGTGAGGTTTAATGAGACTTTTTTGTTATGTTTTCAATAAGTGTCAATCCTTGATATAAAGAGATTTTGACTGACTTAGGAGAGAATGAGAAAATATAGAATGATGTATTTAGTATAGTGGGAGTTTCTCTTTTATCTTCTTCATGAGTTGTTCAACTAGTATGTAACCAGTTGAGAAGGCTTTAATGGAAGAGTGATTTTGGATTATTTCCTGCATTAAGTAGTTAGGAGAAGCCAACCAAGGGGGCCCACTTAGGAGGTGGATTAGATTAAGTTAGAATAGATTTTCTCCCTATAATTTTCTTGTTTTCAAATAGAGTTACTATTTTACTCCTACAACATTGCCATTGTGGATGTTCCTGCAACACCTGCAGAGATGGGCATAATGAATGTTTTGAGTTTTTAGACAGGATTAGATTCATTTCATAAGTTTTCTATAGTAATTCCATTTATTAGTCAAGTGTGTTTACTCTCCTGCAGTAATAGCATAGATTCCTTTTATGCATTTTATCTTCCTACAACATAGGTGTTGTGACTCTTAGAGGAACTTAGTGCACAAAATATGCTATCCCATTTCAAGTCTACATCCCTCGATTGACTATTGTAATGCATTTATGGTGGGTAAAGTAATCCTTAGTATGAGTATATCAATCCTAAGAGAGATAGTGGCATGATTATTATTACCTATTATGAGACTGTTCATTTTTGGTGCTGGTTTCGGGGATGGTGTCAAACTAGGAACCTTAATGAGTCATTTATTTATTAGTACCGATTCTAGAGAATGCTTTGCCAAATAGTGTTGCATCATAAAATGTTTCCAACTCAGCTAATGTTCATACATCAGTTAAACCACCTTTTCCCCAAATGCTCAGCATGGAGAAGCCCATATCAAAAGAAGATTAGCCATTTGATATCCTTGACTAGTTCAAGAACATGCATGTCCAGATTCTCCTATTTCAAGCAATAAAGGATGTCCCAGTTTATGGAAGAGCAATAAAAGAAGCTTGTCTTAAAAATCTTGGAAGGAAGAAAAAGGATCCTACAACAGTTCATGTTATAGAACAATTGGCTGATATCATGCTAGGAAAATTGGTAATCCCAAAATATTTAGATCTAGGGAGTCTAGTTGTGAATATCATCATTAATGGCTAGTCTATCAAAAATGCATTAATAGACTTAGGCACTATCATTAATGTAATGACTAAGGATACTATGAATAAATTGAGCATTGAAAGGTTGAGGGCTACTCCAACAATATTGGAATTAGCAGATAGCTCTACTATTACCCCTGATGGAATGATAGAAGACATAATAGTTTCCTTAGATTCTTGGGAGTACCCTACTGATTTCATGATTCTATCACCAAAGATCAATCTTGCTGGTTACCCTGTTATTCTAGGATGTCCATGGTTAGCAAAAAATGATGCAAAAATAAGTTGTGGATCAGGTACCATGACAATTTCAGATGGGCAAGCCACTAAGAAACTACCATTGTATCGTCCATCTCAACCATAGCCAGATTTAAGTACACCTATATGGCCAGACATAGGAGATGGGGAAGAAGAGCTAAATTATGTGGTCTAGGTCATGATGTTACATACATAATCTTTTCTTAAACTCCAAGAGGAAGATGAAGTCATTCAGAGCATACTTAATAATTACTGTGTTGTAACAAAAGATATATTTGAGAGTTATGTGTTAGAGCTAAGTACATATGAAGATAATTTTGAGAAATGTGTATTGCCTTCAGAACCCAACATTATCCATCAATTTCTACCTAGTGAAGTAAACACAAGTCCAATCCCTGAAGTGTCCATGCTTGACCTTACAAGTATTGTTAAGCTTTCTAAGGGTCATAATCTCCATGTGAATAACAAGCTACCTCCACAACAAATGGAGAAACTAACCAAACTGCTACAAGCACATGAGAAAGCCTTTCCATGGGACTATGGGGACATGAAGGGATTAAGCCCTACACTATGTACTCATAGGATATATATTAATTAAGGAATCCTACCACTTTGTCAACCTTAAAGAAGGATTGACCCAACATTAAGGGAGATAGTCAAAATTGAATTACAAAAACTATTAGATGCTGGCTTTATATATCCTATATCTGATAGTAAATGGGTATCACCTTTGGTTATAGTGCCCAAAAAGGGGGGTAAATGGAGAATCTGTGCGGATTATGGGGATTTAAACAAAGCTACCAAGAAATATCACTTCCCATTACCATTCATAGACCAAGTACTTGATACATTGGCCAATAAGAAGTATTTTTCCTTTCTTGATGGATATAGTGGATACAATCAGATAACTATTGCTCTAGAGGACCGAGAGAAGATGACATTCACATGTCCATGGGGGACATATGCATATTCAGTTCTACCTTTTGGGTTGTGTAATGCTCCAACAACATTCCAAAGAGTTGTAATTAGTATTTTTTCTGATATATAACATGATTGTATGGAGCTATATATGGATGAATTTACAACATTTCGAGTGACATTTGAAGATGCTTTGAAGAATCTTGAAAAGGTGTTAATTTGATGTAAGGAACATAATCTATCCCTTAATAGTGAGAAATGCTTTATGATGATGCAGGAAGGAGTGGTACCTGGGCATTTCATTTCAGTAGAAGGAATTCAAGTGGACCCAGCTAAAGTTGAGGTAATACTCACATTACCTACCCATACCAAGCAAAAATATGTAAGATCTTTTCTAGGACATGCTGAATACTATAGACACTTTATTCAAAATTTCAGTCAAATTGCTAGTCCTCTGTACACATTGCTTGCAAAAGAAGTTGAATTTATCTAGACACAAGCATGTGATGAGTCCTTCCTATATCTAAATAAACTCCTAACAACTACACCAGTCCTAAAAGGACCAGATTGGTCTATTCCATTCCACATCCATATAGATGCATCGGATTATGCCATAGGTGATGTGCTAGGAAAAAATCCTACTAACCTTGAGAATGGAATTTACTATATCAGTAAAAGCCTCCATGGCCCTGAATTAAACTACACAATTACTGAAAGGGAACTGCTAGCTGTAGTTTATGCATTGAACAAATTCTAACACTATGCAACAGGCTATCCCATTTTTGTTCACACTAATCACTCAGCCATAAAATACTCGATGAAAAAACCTACTATAATAGGAAGACTGACAAGATGGCTTTTACTCTTGCAAGAATTTGATATAACAATTTTTGATAAGCCAGACAAGGCAAATGTAGTTTCTGACTACTTGTCTAGACTTCAAATTGTAGATTAAGACACTACTCAGGTTGAAGATACATTTCCAAATGAACACCTATTCCACATAGAAATAAAAAACCCATGGTATGAAAACATAGCCAATTATCTTGTAGAAAATAAGATGCCCCCACATTTTTCTGAGAAGGACAAGAAAAAGCTTGCAGAGAAAAGCTTTCAATTTTCATGGATAGATAACAATCTATTTTACACTAGTCCAGATTAGATTATGAGGAGGTGTGTGAGAGAAGATGAAGTATATGATATACTCCAAACTTGTCATGATGAACCCTTTGGAGGTCACTTTGCAGCCAAGAGAACAACCCTAAAAATCTTAACAACATGATATTATTGGGCTACATTAGACAAAGATGCAGCCGGTTATACAAAAAGTGTGATAAATGTCAGAAGATGGGTTGTCCAATGTAATCAAATGAGATGCCACTTAATCCACAAGTAGTAATGACACCCTTTGATAAGTGGGGTATGGACTTCATTGAACTAATTGATCCTCCATCAAATGGAAAATCTTATATCCTGGTATGCACAGATTATTTGACAAAGTGGGTGGAAGTGAAAGCAATGCAGAATGCCAGAGGTGAAAAAGTAGCCAAATACTTGTATGAGGACATTTTTACCCATTATGGAGTTCCCAGAGAATTAGTTACAGATGAAGGAGTAATATTTAAATAATATTTTCACTCTTTTGAAGTGAGCTCTGTGAAAAGCCAACCTTGATAAAGGTTTACAAACACACTGCTAGGTGTGACCTTGTTAAAGGATTTAAACACTCTTATCAAAAGTGACCTTGTTAGAGGATTTAAGTACATTCCATTATAATGTCACCTTGATTAAAGGATTTCAATAATGACTATTAGGCCAACCTTGATTAAAGTATTTACACTGATACAATGGTTAGAAAGTGACTATAGTTTCTGATCTGAAAAACATAACTCACTTTGTAAATAGAAAATCCAATTCGTACATATATGTTGATTTACTAACTGAGTTCCATTTCCATCTACATCACTGATATGCTCAGAATTCACTTCAAGCAATCACAACTCTGATCAAATCCTTCACAATTTAACCTTCAACATTCTTCTTAGCAATATCAATCAATAACATCAACAACTTCAACATACTCTATAACCTCACAATTAGGTTTTCCTTTATACCTCTTTAATTAGGTAGATCCATCTTTTGCTGCTTAATCTTCTATGTAGATCTTAGGTTTAGGTTAGTGTTACCCAAAATTTCCCATCTTTCAATTCTGGCCTATGCAAATGTCTAGTTCCTGATGCATCTTGTTTTGCTTGCGAAGTTGATCCATGGGTTTTTATGCTTTGCGCTCTGAACCACATGTCCTTTGATGTGTCACCTTGCCCTAGTTTAGATCGCATCACTTAATTCACAAAACTCACAGAGATATTCAATTTTAAGTGCTTGCAGGAAATACTCAGGTCGCAAGGGTTCCAAAAAATGTTTAGTGTGAAAAACCCTCTATGTTTTTGACCTTCAAGAGAAAACCTTAGTTGTTTTTAGCCTTTCGCACTTCACACTTCTTCAGTGTCAGCATTTTTATTAAGTGTTCAGTGTCAAAAACTCTCTGTGTTTTTGACATCTTGTTTGAAAACCCTTTGTGTTTTCAACCCTAAGCGCGCAACTCTGACTGAGTGGGTCCCAGTTCCTCATGCAATTACTAGTACAGTGAAGATCTGATGGCTGTTGCATAATCTCATGGAATCTTCCGAGCCCATGAGATCATGTGACAACTGCCCGATTAGAATCTCAATGGGTCGTGGGTCCAGAGAATCTGCAGGGGTGCAATGTGTGGGAGATCTGATGGTGGTCGCATGTTCGCATGGGATCTTTTGACCCCATGCGATCATGTGACAACCATCCAATGTAGTTAGTAGAGTGGGTATGTGTGCCATGTCATGCTGATGTGCTTGTTTCTCATTCACCGAGCTAGTGATGATGATGCGGTTGTCAGTTAGGCTAAATTTTAAATGAGCTTCCACTTTTTTAGTGGATGCGCAGTTGTGCAGTTAAGAGATTTCACATGGTCATTGAGTCTAGCCAACGTTAGAGAAAGTTTCAGGCAACTTGGTGACTAAAGGAAAATGAACCTAAGGTGGAGGGCGAGTTGGGGTTTGTAGTCAAAATAGTGCCGAAGAAAGGAAAGTCAAGGTGGATCCAGCCTGTGCGAGGTTCCTGTTGGTCAACGTGGTTGATAGGTGGATTTTTTACGAGGCCAGGTGTCTTGCATGGTAGGTTGTAGTTAACAAAGGGCTTGTCACATGATCGCATGCAGCTTTCTAAGCTCATGCGATGATGTGACCAACATTTTTTCAAAGGCAATGCGATCTCAGGCCCGGGGTTTTTGCTAGTGTTTGTCTACAGGCTGTGTGCGAAGTGGAGATAGATTCTAAAAGGCTTGTCATAGGATCACATGAAGGCTTTTGAGCTCATGCGATCTTGCAACCAATGTTATTTCAAGGCAGTGTGACTATTTTTCATGAGCTTTCTTCCAAGGTGAATGTTGCAGGTGGCGAGTAGCTGAGAATTGATGTTGTAGGACATGTGCAGGTTCAAAAATTGATGAAGAAGTCTGGGCAGCTGTCAGGGGTCGATTCATTGTCCCAGTAGGGTACCAGTTAGCATTCATGGTGTGGCTTTGGGGTAGTAAGGATGATGAATCCAAGTTGTTTTGCAGGTTGATTGTAGTATAGGGATAGGCACGTAAGGATGAAGATCTGATTGACTATGATACTGTAGAATTTTATTTATGATTAGTCTTCTCAGTACCCTAGGATTGATTATTTTATTGTAAAACATGTAACCCTAGTTAGAATTTTTAACTCCTACCTGCATGCAGTTGAGGATGTATATATTGTTTTTGGGAGCCTGTAGAGCTCGGAGTTCACATTTCATAAAAAAGGAAAGTTTCTTTCCTAGAAAGCTATCTGAGACACTTTTTTGTCCTTTGGTTTTCTACTCTTTGTAATCTCCCATTGATAATTTAGATATGGAAAATCATTTTGTGACACTCTTCTTGTCCTCATGCCTTCTTATGTGAGTTATCTCTTATTGGATTGAAGTTTATGAATGTTGTCAATAGAAATTGGAGTTCCTGGTCCCTCTAACTTTTTGTGATTTTGTGTGTTACTGTGTCTGATCTGCTTTAGATGTTTTGTGGGTATGCTACAGCCCCTAGCAGTCTTGTCTCATTCCTACACCTAGTTGCAAAGGAGGATGTTTGTTTGGAGGTCATAGGTTGAGTCTTCTATTCAAGCCTTCCTATGAAATACTTATGCAAGCCTATCTAGTGAGTGGTGACTTATTAGACCTGATTCCTCCATTGATCTCATTCCTCTATACTAAGATCCAAACCCTAATTTTGGTGCATCACCTAGTAGGTAGTTTTCTTTCATATTATTTCCATTTCATGCACTCCTTCTATCCCTTTCCCTCAAAAGATTTAATTTCCTGTTTAAGAGTGAACTAAGGTGATAATCCAAGAGGAACCAGCCTAGAACCTGGAGGTCTCATCTTGGTTAGCAAAGGTTCCACAACCTTGAGATGATTCCAATGTTATACTAAGTTATCAAGACCAAGAGAGCTTGAGAAAAGGTTCCAACTTAGTGTGAAACAATTTTGGCACGCTCGATGGTACCAAGAGGTCATAGTTTTTATAATTCTTGCTAGTTTTGATATGCTTCCAGTAGGTTGCAGACCTTTGAGAGGTCATTATTTTGCATATTTGGTGACTCCAAGTTCACATTCACTAGTTTCAAGTACATTCATTACCTAAGATGGATTAATATCATTCTTTTCATGAGGACAACCCTTCATTTCATGGAGGTCAGCTTTATCAGAATAGTGGTACTCCTGATTTCATGCAGGACTACCCAGTTGCAGCAATGAACCAACATACACCTCATGCTTGCCCCCCACCCACCCAACTTCCAGTATCATGGTAGCACCAATACACATACCAACAGCCTCAAGAGGAAATGCCTTGCATAGAAGAGTATGGTTATCATGCCCAGATCCAACAACAACAAGCTTTGGCTCAGCAGGATCAAGGTTATAGGACGTGTCTGGCAGAGCAATACAAGAGAAATGAGGCCAAGCTTTCTAAAGGGTTGGAGGCCCAGAAGAAGGTTCATCAAAAGGAGCTGGAAGAATAGAGGAAACATTATGAAGAGGTGTTGGAAACACAAAAAAGGCATATGCAAACATAGGCAAAGGAGCAGTTCAATGCCTTTATAGAAATGAAACAAGGTCAGGCAGCCCTTACAAGCATTCTCACAGCACTAAAGGAGGTTTACAAAGAAAAGTTAGTGGCAGTCAGTGCTACTACAGCTACAAAAGAAGAAGATTTTCAAGGGACAATAGCAGCTCAGAGGGTTGCTTATGAGGAGTTGGAAGTTTATAAGAATAACTGTGAAAGGGTGGTTCAAGACTAGAAAATTTTAATGGAAGCCATGTTTGATAGGGGCATTGAATTTTAGCTTGAGAAAGAATAGGAGTTGAGACCTTATGAGGAGTCTCATGAGATAGAGCTACAAGATCTCAAATAAAATATTGGATTCCTAGCTTCTACAACTGAAACATATAAAAGAAGCTATCAGATGGAGGTTGAGAAATGTGCTCAACTTGAAGAAGAAAATGAGAGCATGGAGTAGAAGATTGCTGATCTAAAGGTGGCTCTCTCTGCACAAGTCAAGACAAATGATTTCTTAGCAAATCATGATAGTGGTGCTGAAAATAGTATACTTCTCCTAAAAGAGAATCTAGAAGAAGAAGAGGAAGATCAATTCTGGGATAAAATGGAGTACTTTTGCTTGCATCTTGATGACAAGCCCACACTTCCAAAGAACACCTAAAATCTACAGGAGATAGTCATTTCCAGCCAGCATGATGAGGAGGTCAATCAGACTGAAGTAATCTCTCAAGAGCCTAAGTTTATGAAGGAAAGCTCCAGGTCTAGCATCTCTCATGGTTGCCCTATCAGGTATTTGGCCAGGATGGAGGTTATCAAAGGAGTACAAATTATGCCAGCATCCCAATGTGGTTTTCCACCAGAAGCTGAGGCTGAAAATGAACCAAATCAGCTTGCTTCCCGAAGTGACCAAGTAAGTAAAGCCCTACTGCTCCTTACTAATCCTCCTCAGAATAGTGATGCTTACAATCAGCTTGGCCAAGTGAGTAAAATCTATATCAGTGAAATCCTTGTCAAGCAAGTGACCCTGTATATCTCCTATATTCATCTTGTAATAGCTTTCCAAAGGCATGTGGATTATTGTAAGCTGAGAAGGATGGGAAGTTATTTCTCACAAATAGTAAATGATTTTTTTTGACCAATGCTATGAACTGGTTAGTTTAGGCTAGGTTAGGTTCCCTAGTTTCTAGATTAGTTTTCCTATTTTCCAAGAAGTGCTCAAGCATAGTTTTTGTCTCCTTGTCAAAGTTTTTGTGTTCCAAAGATGACCCCATGCCCAATGGATCACTTTAGGGAAACTGGTCTAATGTCTAGTAGGCTGACATCCTGTAGAAGTTGACAAAATGTTACCCAAAATTTCCCATCTTTCAATTCTAGCCTATGCAAATGTCTAGTTCCTGCTGCATCTTGTTTTGCTTGCATAGTTGATCCACAAGTTTTTTTTCTTTTTTCTCTAAACCCCATGTCCTTTGATGTGTCACCTTTCCCTAGTTTAGATTGCATCACTTAATTCACAAAACTCATAGAGATATTCAAGTTTAAGTGCTTGCAGGAAATACTCAGGTTGCAGGGGTTCTAAAAAATGTTCAGTGTCGAAAACCTTTTGTGTTTTTGACCTTCAAGAGAAAACCTTAGTTGTTTTCGGCCTTTCATGCTTTGCACTTCTTCAGCGTTGACATTTTTCTTTAGTGTTCAGTGTCGAAAACTCTCTGTGTTTTTGACCTCTAGTTTGAATACCCTCTGTGTTTTCAACCCTAAGCGCGCAACTCCTACCAAGTGGGTCCAAGTTCATCATGCCATTGCTAGCACGGTGAAGATCCAATAGCTATCACATAATCTCAAGGAATCTTTCAAGCCCATGAGATCATGTGACAACCACCCGATTAGAATCTCAGTGGGTCATGGGTCCAGAGAATCTGCAGGGGTGCAATGTGTGGGAGATCCAACGGTGGTCGCATGTTCACATGGGATCTTCTGACCCCATGCAACCATGTGACAACCATCTGATGTAGTTAGCAAAGTGGGTACGTGTGCCATGTCATGCTGATGTGCTTGTTTCTCATTCACCGAGCTAGCGATGATGATGCGGTTGTTTGTGAGGCCAAATTTTAAATGAGCTTCCCCTTTTTTAGCGGATGCACAGTTAAGAGATTTTGCGTGGTTGTTGAATGTAGCCAGGGTTAGAGAAAAGTTCAGGTGACTTGGTGACTAAAGGAAAATGAACTTGAGATGGAGGCCGAGTTGGGGTTTGTAGTCAAAACAGTGTCGAAGAAAGGAAAGTCAAGGTGGATCCAGCCCATGCGAGTTTCCTGTTGGTCCACGTGGTTGACGGGTGGATTTTTTATGGGCTGAGGTGTCTTGCATGGTAGGTCGCAGTTAACAGAGGGCTTTTTGCATGATCACATGTGGCTTCTAAGCTCATACGATCATGCGACCAACATTTTTTCAAAGGCAGCGTGATCTCAGGCACAGGTTTTTGCCAGTGTTTGTCTATAGGCCATGTGCGGAGTGGTGACAGATTCTAAAAGGCTTGTTGCATGATCACATGAAGGCTTTTGAGCTCATGCGATCATGTGACAAGTGTTATTTCAAGGCAGTGTGACTATTTTTCATGGGCTTTCTTCCAAGGTGAATGTTGTAGGTGGCAGGTAGCTAAGAATTCATGTTGTAGGACATGTGCAGGTTGAGAAATTGATGAAGAAGTCTACGTAGCCGTTAGGGGTGGATTCTTTGTCCCAGTAGGGTACCAGTTAGCATTCATGGCATGGCTTTCGGGTAGTAAGGATGATGAATCCAGGTTGTTTTATAGGTTGATTGTAGTACATGGATGGGCACGCAAGGATGAAGATCTGATTGGCTATGATACTATAGAGTTTTATTTATGATCAGTCTTCTTAGTACCCTAGGGTTGATTATTTTATTGTAAAACCTGTAACCCTAGTTAGAATTTTTGACTCCTGCTTGTGTGCAGTTGAGGATGTATATATTGTTTTTGGGAGCTTGTAGAGCTCAGAGTTCACATTTCATAAAAAAGGAAAGTTTCTTTCCTAGAAAGCTATCTAAGACACTTTTTTGTCCTCTGGTTTTCTACTCTTTGTAATCTCCCATTGATAATTTAGATATGGCAAAGTATTTTGTGACACTCTTGTTGTCCTCATGCCTTCTTATGCGAGTTATCTCTTATTGGATTAAAGTTTATGAATGCTGTCAATAGAAATTGGGGTTCTTGGTCTCTCTCACTTTCTGTGATTTTGTGTATTACTATGTCTGATTTGATTTAGATGTTTTGTGGGTATGCTACAGCCCCTAGCAGTCTTGTCTCATTCCTACACCTAGTTGCAGAGGAGGATGTTTTTTTGTAGGTTATAGGTTGAGTTTTCTGTTCAAGCCTTCCTATGAAATAATTATGCAAGGCTATCTAGTGAGTGGTGACTTATTAGACCTAATTCCTCCATTGATCTCATTCCTCTATATTGAGATCCAAACCCTAATTTTGGTGCATCACCTAGTAGGTAGTTTTCTTTCCTGTTATTTCCATTTCATGCACTCCTTCTATCCCTTTCCCTCAAAATATTTAATTTTCTATTTATGAGTGAACTAAGGTGATAATCCAAGAGGAACCAGCCTAGAACCTAGAGGTCTCATCTTGGTTGGCAAAGGTCCCACAACCTTGAGATGATTCCCATGTTATACTGAGTTATCAAGACCAAGAGAGCTTGAGGAAAGGTGCAAACTCAGTGCGTAACAATTCTGGCATGCCCAGTGGGACCAAGAGGTCATAGTTTTTATAATTCTTGCTGGTTTTGATATGGTTCCAGTAGGTTACAAACCTTTGAGAGGTCATTATTTTGCATATCTGGTGACTCCAAGTTCACATTCATTGGTTTCAAGTAGATTCAGTACCTAAGATGGATTACCATCCTTCTTTTCATGAGGACAAACCTTCATTTCATGGAGGTTAGCTTTTTCAGAATAGTGGTACTCCTGATTTCATGCAGGACTACCCAGTTGCAGCAATGAACCAACATACACCTCATGCTTGCCCCCCACCCACCCAACTTCTAGTATCATGGCAGCAATAATACACATAGCAGTACCCTCAAGAGGAAATGCCTTGCATAGAAGAGTATGCTTATCATGCCCAGATCCAACAACAACAAGCTTTGGCTCAGTAGGATAAAGGTTATATGAGGTATTTGGCAGAGCAATACAAGAGAAATGAGGCCAGGCTTGTTGAAGGGTTGGAGGCCCAGAAGAAGGTTCATCAAAAGGAGCTGGAAGAATAGAGGAAACACTATGAAGAGGTGTTGGAAACACAAAAAAGGCATTTTCAAACATAGGCAAAGGAGCAGTTCGATGCCTTTTTAGAATTAAAACAAGGTCAGGCAGCCCTTACAAGCATTCTCATAGCACTAAAGGAGGTTTATGAGGAAAAGTTAGAGGTGATTAGTGCTACCAGAGCTACAAAAGAAGAAGATTTTCAAGGGATAGTAGTAGGTCAGAGGGTTTCTTATGAGGAGTTGGAAGTTTATAAGAATAACTGTGAAAGGGTGGTTCAAGACTAGAAAATTTTAATGGAAGCCATGTTTGATAGGGGCATTGAATTTTAGCTTGAGAAAGATTAAGAGTTGAGAGCTCATGAGGAGTTTCATGAGAGAGAGCTGGAAGATCTCAAACAAAATATTGCATTCCTGGCTTCTACATTTAAAACATATAAAAGAAGCTATCAGATGCAGGTTGAGAAATGTGCTCAACTTGAAGAAGAAAATGAGAGCATGGAGTAGAAGATTGCTGATCTAAAGGTGGCTCTCTCTGCACAAGTCAAGAAAAATGAGTTCTCAACAAATCATGATAGTGGTGCTGACAATAGTATACTTCTCCTACAAGAGAATCTAGAAGAAGAAGAGGAAGATCAATTCTGGGACAAAATGGAGTACTTTTGTTTGCATCTAGATGACAAGCCCACACTTCCAAAGAACACCTACAATCTACAAGAGATAGTCATTTCTAGCCAGCATGATGAGGAGGTCAATCAGACTGAAGTAATCTCTTAACAACCTAAGTTTATCATGGAAAGCTCCAGGTCCAGCATCTCTCATGGTTTCCCTATCAAGTATTTGGCTAGTATGGAGGTTATCAAAGGAGTACAAATTATGCCAGCATCCCAATGTGGTTTTCCACCAGAAGCTGAGGCTGAAAATGAACTAAATCAGCTTGCTACCCCAAGTGTCCAAGTAAGTAAAGCCCTATTACTACTTACTGATCCTTCTCAGAATAGTGATGCTTACAATCAGCTTCACCAAGTGAGTAAAATCTATATCAGTCAAATCCTTGTCAAGCAAGTGAACCTGTATATCTCCTATGTTCATCTTGTAATAGCTTTCTAGAGGCATGCGGATTATTGTAAGCTGAGAAGGATGGGAAGTTATTTCTCACAAACAGTAAATGGTTTTGTTTGACCAATGCTATGAACTGGTTAGTTTAGGCTAGGTTAGCTTCCCTGCATTCTAGATTAGTTCTCCTATTTTCCAAGAAGTGCTTGAGCATAGTTTTTCTCTCCTTGTCAAAGTTTTTGTGTTCCAGAGATGACCCCATGCCCAATGGATCACTTCAAGGAAACTAGTCTAATGTCTAGCAGGCTGACATCGCGTAGAAGTAGCCAAAATTTTACCCAAAATTTCCCATCTTTCAATTTTGGCCTATGCAAATGTCTAGTTCCTGCTGCATCTTGTTTTTCTTGTGAAGTTGATCCGCAAGTTTTTCTACTTTGCACTCTGAACCCCATGTCCTTTGATGTGTCACCTTGCCCTAGTTCAGATTGCATCACTTAATTCATAAAAATCATAGAGATATTCAAGTTTAAGTGCTTGCAGGAAATACTCAGGTCGCAGGGGTTCGAAAAAATGTTTAGTGTCAAAAACCCTCTATGTTTTCGACCTTCAAGAGAAAACCTCAGTTGTTTTTAGCCTTTCATGCTTCATACTTCTTCAGTGTCGGCATTTTTCTTAAGTGTTCAGTGTCAAAAACTCTTTGTGTTTTCGACCTCTGGTTTGAAAACCATCTGTGTTTTCAACCCTAAGCGTACAACTCTGACCAAGTGGGTCCAAGTTCCTCATGTGGTTGCTAGTGTAGTGAGGATCTGACGTCTATCACATAATCTCATAGAATCTTCCGAGCCCATGAGATCATGCGATAACTACCCGATTAGAATCTCAAATGGGTCGTGGGTCGAGAGAATTTGCAGGGTTGCAATGTGCAGGAGATCTGACAGTTGTCACATGTTCGCATGGGATCTTCCGACCCCATGCAATCATGTGACAACCATCTAAAGTAGTTAGTAGAGTGGGTACGTGTGCCATGTCATGCTGATGTGCTTGTTTCTCATTCGCTGAGCTAGCGATGATGATGCGGTTGTCAGTGAGGCCAAATTTTAAATGAGCTTCCCCTTTTTTAGTGGATGCACGGTTAAGAGATTTTGCATGGTCGCTGAATGTAGCCAGAGTTAGAGAAAATTTTAGGGGACTTGGCAACTAAAGGAAAATGAACCTGAGGTGGAGGCAGAGTTGTGGTTTGCAGTCAAAACAATGCCAAAGAAAGGAAAGTCAAGGTGGATCCAGCCCCTGCGAGTTTTTGGTTGGTCCACGTGGTTGACAGGTGGATTTTTTACGGGGCCAGGTGTCTTGCATGGCAGGTTATAGTTAACAAAGGGCTTGTTGCATGATCGCATGTGGCTTTCTAAGCTGATGCGATCATGTGACCAATGTTTTTTCAAAGGTAGTGCGATCTCAGGCCTGGATTTTTTGCTAGTGTTTGTCTGCAGGCCGTGTACGGAGCGGAGATAGATTCTAAAAGGCTTGTCACATGATTGCATGAAGGCTTTTGAGCTCATGCAATGATATGACCAGTGTTTTTTCAAGGTAGTGTGACTATTTTTCGTGGGCTTTCTTCCAAGGTGAATGTTTCAGGTGGCAAGTAGCTAAGAATTGATGTTGCAGGACATGTGTAGGTTGGGAAATTGATGAAGAAGTCTGGGTGGCTATCAAGGGTTGATTCTTTGTACCAGCAGGGTACCAGGTAGCATTCATGGTGTGGCTTTGGGGTAGTAAGGATGATGAATCCAAGTTGTTTTACAGGTTGATTGTAGTACATGAATAGGCATGCAAGGATGAAGATCTGATCGGCTATGATATTGTAGAATTTCATTTATGATCAGTCTTCTCAGTACCCTAGGGTTGATTATTTTATTGTAAAACCTATAACCCTAGTTAGAATTTTTTACTCCTGCCTGTGTGCAGTTTAGGATGTATATATTGTTTTTCATGAGGACAATCCTTCCTTCTTTCTAGATATATATTCATGAGGACCATCCTTCTTTTCATGAGGACAATCCTTCCTTCTAGATACATTTTCAAAGTTCTCATTGAATTCATAGTAAAATGATCCACGATGCATTAAATTCTCCATACAATTAATTGATAAAGTCAACATGATATACATAACCCAAGAATTCAACTATGTCGGTTGGGGATCTCAATTCTTTCTCCAAATGTAAATTACTAACACTTGGTCAATATTGTGTTCATTTCCTTGGTCATCACTGCATAACTCAATCATCTCTTCAAACTCTCTTCCTTGGCTAATACTATCTTGTTGGGCAATTTCCTATCACTCGGCATAAACTGATGTTCGGTCAACACTAAATTTACTCGGCATACAATGGCACTCGGTTGACACTAAAATCACTCAACTTAAACTATATTTCTTCACTTTTTCTTAGTTAAGCCTACTTCTTTAGTCTTTCTTCTTACTTAGATAAACAATACATTATCTTATCAATGTTCCAAATAATCAAGTACCCATTGAAGTATCAAATAACTCAACCTTTCCTTAGGTCATCTTGTTATCTCCCTCGCCATAATCCTTTTTATCAATCAATAGATATGGTAATTTCTTAGATAGCAACTATCTTACCAATTAAGGTCTGACATCAATGACAATACAACAATTGTTTCAATTGTCATTTCCAACAATCTCCCTCTTTGGGATTGATGGCAACACCACATGAATAACACATGATTTACCAACCAATCCAAAACTTTTTCATTATATCAAAAATATTTATAATATCCTTAGCTTCATTATGATTCACAATAACTTAGCCTTGCTTGAACATTCACACAGTTACTCCCTCTGAATCTTTTCTTTCTCTCCCCCTTCCAATTGTCTGAATCTCCTCAGTGTTCTTTATATATGTGTTTTCATCTGAATCTCTCCCTCTTTGACAAAAATGCCAAAGTAGTATCTAGCACTTACATCTCTCATATGTAAATGTCATCTTGTCAGTTCAGTATCAATATTTTTCCCTCTATCATCTTTCTTATGACTCATTATTGGCTTTGTTGTTCTTTTCACAACTCTAGGAAGCTCCTAAAGTGTGACCTTTCCTACATAAATTTGTCAAATATTTTGTGTAGAGCATTTGATGCAGTGCTCCTAGCTTGACTAGGCAGTCTCACTTAGGGGAAGCACCCCTAGTTTACCTCTAATATTTTCATGAGCATCCTTAGGTAAATCTTTTATGAATATGTCTACTAGTTGTTTGCTTGTATTCACATATTCCATTCTTACTTCTTTATTGTGTACTAGTTCTCTCAAGTAATGATACTTGATAGAAATATGGTTGGTTTTTGTGTGCATCATTGGATTCTTTTATATGCTGATAGAAATTGTGTTATCATAGAAACTAACAACCGGCTCAGTGATTTCCTCTTTCATTCTTTTCAACAATTGTTTGACCCATACCAAATTTGAAAAGCTCACTACAACTGCTACATACTCAGCTTCTGATGTAGATTGGGAAATGCAGTTACGTTTCTTGCTTCTCTAGGAGAGTAATCTTTTTCCCAAAAAGAGTTATCCACCACTTGTACTTTTTTATCATCAACATTTCTTGCCCAGTCTACATCAGTGTAGACTCTCAATTCAAATTTCCAATTCTTCTTGTAGTACAATCCATAGGCTTTTGTCCCTTTCAGATATCTCATTATTCTCTTTACTACCATCATATGATTTTCTTTAGGATTGGAAAAGAATCTTGCCACAATCCTAGCTTCTAGGGCTATATTTGGTCTACTGTGGACAACATATTATAGCTTTCCAATCATGGATCTATACAGGGTTTGATTCATTTAAGTAGTATCATCATTTTTAGATAGTTTATGTCTAGTAGCCATAGGAGTACTTACTAGTCTAGAATCCTCCATACCAAAGAAAATTAGTATCTCTTTGACATATTTAGATTATGTGATTAAAATACCTTTCTCCATCTAATATACTTTTAAACCAACAAATAATTTTATGTCTCCAAACATAGACATCTCAAACTCAGTTTGCATCTCATTTGAAATTTTTTGACATAGGGCATTTTGTCCTCCAAATATGATATCATCCACAAAAATTTCAGCTAATGAAATACCTTCACCTTCCTCAGCTTTCATATACTAATTTTCATTGTCATTTGTCCTTGAAAATCCAACCTTTATCAGATAATTTTGCAGCCTCTCATACCATACTCTGGGGGCTTGTTTCCATCCATACAATGCCTTGTTCAATTTTCAAACCATATTTTTCTTGTTTGGGTCAAAAAATCCTTCATTTTGTTCAATGTATACTTCTTCATCTAATATACCATTCAGATATGCAAATTTCACATCCATCTAATATACTTTGAAATATTTTAATGCAACATATGCAAGTAGAGTTTTCACTCTTTCTAATCTTGCTACAGGGGAAAATATTTCCCCATAGTCTATTCCTTCTTCTTGTGCATAACCCTTTCATACCAATCTTTCTTTATTCCTTGTGACTTGTCCATGTTCATTAAGCTTGTTTCTAAATATCCATTTTGTTCCAATAACTTTCTTGTTTTATAGTCTCGGAAGCAGAGTCTAGGTATAATTCTTTTCTATCTAATCTATTTCTTCATTCATAGCTTGAATCTAGTCTTCATTATCTAAAGCATATTTTACTCTCTTAGGCTCAAACTCACATAATAAACATGTAGGGTCTTTCAACTTACTTATGGTCAAGACTCAAGATTCCTTATCTCCAATCATTTTCTCAGGCTTATGATGTCTTCTCACATACTGTGCCAATATAGGTTCATTCTTTTTTTTCTTCTTGATCTTTGGGTTCATCGTGAAAATTTCTAGTTTCTGCTTCTAAATGCTCAACATCATCCTCCTAATGCTTGACATTTCTTATCTATGACTCTCCATCTGGTGTAAGTGTTTTGCTTGCCTCTCCTTCTTCCATGTGCACAAAAGATCTATAGTCTTCAGGTTCTTATTTTCCTTCTAGTTCATTTTTCTTTGTATATTCATCAACTCTCATATTTTCACTTTCCACAACTTAGTTAGTGTTAGAATTCAAACACTCATAAGCTTTACTTTTAGTGGAATAACCTATGAATATGCCTTCCTCACTTTTTGTATCAAACTTTCCATTCTGATTATCGTTCAATATATAGCATTTACTCTAAAAGATTCTAAAAGATTTCAAATTAGGTGCATGTCCATGCCATAATTCATAAGGTGTAGCATTTGTACCTTTCTTGATTTTTACTCAGTTTAAGGTATAAAAAGTTTTATTTACAACTTCTCTCTAGTATTTTTGTGCAAGATTCTTCTCAATCATTAGTGTTCTTGCACAATCCATAATAGATCTATTTATCCTCTCAGCTATACCATTTTGTGGAGGTGTTCTAGGTGTACACATTTGTCTCTTGATTCCTCTATCATTGCAAAACAGATTGAACTAATTTGATATAAACTCCCCACCTCGGTCAAATCTCAAACATTTTAGGCTTCTACCTATTTATTTTTCAACTTTTTCCAAATACCAATTACACAACTAAATTACATCAAATTTTTCTTTCAAAAACATTACAGTCATCATCCTAGTGTAGTCATAAAAAAAAGAATAAAATATTTAGCACCACAATAACTTTGTACACCCATAGGTCCAAAAAGATCAATATGAACCAAATCCAAAATATTTTTAGAAGTAAATGCCTTGCTCTTGAAACTAGATTTCATCATTTTTCCCAACTAACATTGTTTACACATCACATTATCAGCTTTCTTCAATCTTGACAAACCTCTAACTTTCTTCTTTTTACTAATATTTACCAGATTGTCAAAGTTTACATGACACAACCTCTTATGCCACAACCATACATAATTAAATTATACAAAAAAACATGTCTCTTAAGATAAATCTAGATACAATAAGTTACCTCTAGTCTATTCTACACTTCCAATTAGTTCACCAGTAGCATCAAATATTTTAGCCTTTATGTGATGAAACTCCACTTGGTAACTAGTACTGTTAAGTTGTACAACAATCAAAAAATTTTAGTTAAGACCTTCAACCCAATAGGCATTTTAACATGTGATCTTATTAGTTAGCCTAATTGATCCTTTACCTCTTATAGGACATGGTGCATCATTGCCAAACTTAACACTTCTACCTTTGTAATGATCTTGGGTTTCAAATTTACTTTTATCACCAGTCATGTGATGTGAGAAGCCACCATCAATAATTCATTTATCACCTTTACTCACATAAGAAATAAGTTTAGTTTTCTCATCTTTCATAGAAACATAAACTACTTGAATATCAAATTCATCAGTGTCACTGTCAATTTCCTCTTCATAAATATAACAAGATGTCTTACCTTTATCCTTGTAGTCTCTATACCTTCATTGATCTCTCTTATCTTTGTAATTTCTTTCTCTTTTTTCATCCTTGTCATTTCTATTAGGACTTCTTGCTGCAATATGGCCAACTTTGTTACATGAAAAATAGATTATAGGAAGTTTACCTTTATATTTGGCTTTTCCTCTTTTTAATCTTCTAGCCATGAGAGCTTCAAGATCATCTAGTTACTCATTAGAAGTGTCACTATCACTATCACTTTCTCTTATACATTTTTTATTTTTCCCTTTTAGACTTATGCAAAACCATTTTTTACTTTAATGCAGATTCAACATCAAGAACAATGTTGTTATCATGGTTAGATAGCTCAAAAGTAGTAAGCTTACCAACAATACTTTCAAGAGTTAGAACATTACTGGGGTTACATCTTAATTCTTGAACTGGAGAAAGTCTGATAGCATAGATAGGAAGAAAAGTACTCAATACCTTACCAATAACAGTCTCATCATCAATGATTCCATTAGCTCCTCTTATAGCATTCAATATCTCCTTAATTCTGCCACAGTATTGAGCAATATTCTCACCTTCTTGCATTTTCATTTCATCAAACTTAACTCTCAAGCTTTTAGCTTTTTCCCTTAGTTAATTTGTATCACCATCATAGATAGTTGCAAGAGTATCCCACATTTGATTTGTAGTAGTGCAATCCTTGATGTATTCAAATTTAGGATAGCTTAAGGCAGATGCAATCTCCAACATTGATTGATTGTGCTCCTATTTTTATTTCATCTCCTCGAAAGTCATAGGTGCAATAGGTATAACATAAGCATGTTCAACATAGTACTTTTTTGAATTACCAATTCCAATTAGATGTAGTTTCATCAGATTCTACCATGCAGCGATGTTCTCCTTGTTCAACTTTGGTACCTCCTTTTTATACATCTTGATCGTTAGCTTCAAGTACATTTAAAGTTTTCTTTGTAAGCACCAACAACTTTGATACAAATTGTTAATACTATTTAGAACAACATAGGGGGGGTGAATCAATTGTTCTCAGGTCTAGATGTATGAATTGAACTTTTAAACACATCAAAATCTCAGATCTAATCACCAACATAACTCATTCTCCAAAGTATATATATCAAAAAACATATAACATGTTGTCCAATGTCCAAAAGTAGTTAACTTGCATAATATAGCAACATTCACATCAAACATTCACACAAGTATAATACTTGGATTTATAGTGGAAACCCAACTTGGGAAAAACCTTTTTGTAACATGTTACTAATATTTTCACTCTTCTCAAGTGAGCTATGTGAAAAGCCAACCTTGTTAAAGGTTTACAAACACACTGCTAGGTATGACCCTATTAAAGGATTTAAACACTTTGTCAAAAGTGACCTGGTTATAGGATTTAAGTAAATTCCATTAGAATGTCACCTTGATTAAAGGATTTCAATAATGACTATTAGGTCAACCTTGGTTAAAGGATTTAGATTGATACAATGGCTAGAAAGTAACAGTAGTTTTTGATATGAAAAACATACAATTCACTTTGCAAATAATAGATCCAAATTGCACATATATGATTATTTATTGACTGAGTTCCATTTCCATCTTCATTATTGATCTACTCAGAATTGGCTTCAAGCAATCACAACTTTGATCAACTCCTTCACAATTTCACCTTCAGCCTTCTACTTATACATATCTGTCAATAACATCAACAACTTTAGCATACTCTGTAACCTCATAATTAGGTTTTCCTTCATACCTCTTTAATTAGGTAGATCCATATTTTTCCACTCAATCTCCTCCATAGATCTTAGGTTTATGTCAGATTCATTGAATCCTGCCAAAATTTTAGTTCTTAATCCTTTTTTCTAGATACATATTCAAACTTCTCATTGAATTCATAGTAAAATGACTTACCATGTATTAAATTTTCCATACAATTAATTAATAAAGTCAATACGATTTACATAACCCAAGAATTCAACTGTCGGCTAGGGATCTCAATTCTTTCTCCAAATGTAAATTACTGACACTCAGTCAATACTATGTTCATCTCTTGAGTCGTCACTACATAACTCGGTCATCTCTTCAAATTGTCTTTCTCGACAATTTCCTGTCGCTCGACATAAACTGATGTTTGGTAAACACTATCTTTACTTGGCATATACTGGTGCTCATTCAAAACTAACATCACTCAGCTTAAACTATATTTAATCCCTGTTGATCTGTTAAGCCTACTTCTTCAGTCTTTCTTCTTACTTAGATAAACAATACATTATCTTATCAATGTGCCAACTAATCAAGTAGCCATTGAAGTATGAAATAACTCAACCTTTCCTTAGGTTATCTTGTTATCTCCCTTGTCCTAATCATTTTTATCAATCAATAGATATGGTAATTTATTAGATAGAAACCATCTTACAAGTTAAGGTTTGACATCGATGAATATACAACAATTGTTTCAATTTCAGTTTTCAACACTTGTTGTAAAGTGGAGACACATATGCTTTCAATATATGTATTAGTCATTGTCAAACATATATCATTTCTTTTGTCATCTTTAATGGATAATATTGTTTCTTATATTTTGGACATACTATAATGGTTTCTTATTGAAATACAAAGTAACTTGGTCATATCTCACCTTGTTCTTTCATAGAGGATGGAATATTATATTATTGATATGATCGAATTGGATTCTCTCAAGTCATCATACCTATATATAGACAGTTCTACCAGTAATTTAGAATAATTCCACCCTAATTACATGATCTCACTAATTGTAATTCCTCATTCTTTTTCAAGTGGTTATGTCAAATATGACCATATCTAGATCTACATCAATATTAATATTTTATTTTTAATAGATATTGTATAGTACCCATATACTAGACTCAGAGATATTACAATTTCTCCAACTGGACTAAAGTGCAATTCAACAAGATGAAATAAAAAATAAATCTTTTTCCACAGATATATCTTTCTTGAAAAAAATTCTCATATCTTTGTTTGATACTTTTGTATTCATTACTGCACTGAAACATTGATCTTCATACAATATTGTCTTTTTATTATAATAGACTTCTTGGTCTCCTATTATTTCCTTAGTTCATCAGTGCAAATTAACCAAACTCTAGTCCAGTTTGATGACATAACTTAGCACAAGTGGAAAAAATTTCACAAGAAAGACAACTAAAAAATCATAGGTAGGTAGGGAACCCACTCTGATACCAATTATTTTTAATGTCCTTATTTAACCATGACAACTCTTTCCCTAACATCCATAAACAATCCACAACTATCTCCCCTCAGTATTTCTCATTTTTCATAAAGAAGATTATGTGTGATATGTATGTTTCTCAAGAGAGGAAGATTAATTTTCCTATATACCTTTTATTCTACCCCTTTTCCAATTGATGCCTCTCTTCCAAGTGTCTCCAATTATTATTAATAGAATATAATAATTATATTATCACAAAATAATATGATAATTATATTATTAATCACAATAATATTATCAATATAATTAACATATCATAACTATATTATCACAACCTTCATCTTATCTATGTTTTCCTAAGGAATTTGACCATAGCTCTAATAACATCAACACTAAAGAAGAAGATCCTTAAAAAAATAAGTGCATGCATGAAAGTACATTAAATATGACATATTTAAGGAAAAAGAGATAATGAATCCCTTGAAAGGAGAAATGAAGAAGATATAGAGAGGCCTCCCCCCAAGTGGAAAGGTAAGGGGACATACCTATTATATTTCTCAAAAGAAACACCATGCAAAACAAAAATCCCCAACTAATGTAAGATATTAAGATTACATGATGAAGACAAAAAATAATAGGAAACAAATATGTTAATCTATGTTTTTGATATCAAGGAGCATACGATCTTTTGTTAAGAAAATTAAAGACCTATCCACTAAATCTTGAATAAATTGTCTAAATTAAATACAATCAATAAGAGAATGTTTTTGATTGAAAAAAGTAGCAAGACGGTGTTGACCCATGGAATAGAAAGACTAGCAGCACATTAATAGCATATTAATAGCACTAGTCTAGAATAAGATAAAATAATGTTAATTTCTATGATGAAAAAGATATAAAGCTTCATCATTAATAGGTATTTAACTCTTTGCAAAATATCTAAAAGGAAAATAAATATTATAATTATATTTAAGTCTTTAAAAGATTTTTTTTATCGAAAGACAAAGAATCATCAAAATGATTTTTACTATCAGATGGTGTTGGTAAATGAATATATAAAGGAGGTTATTTATTTGTGATACATAATTATTAGGAGGTAAATAGGTTATTTGAGGTATAAATCCTAGACCACATCTAGTAACTTGTGTAGGAGGATATATATAAAGTTTTACACCTTGTTCATTAATAATAAGACCTTGTCCACAATAACCTTTTTGAGTAGAAATATCATAACCCTCATATTTATCTTTTAATGTTGAGGGGGAAGTATATTCATTTTGATATTTATGATAGTGTGTGGTATAAAGAGGAATAAGAAGGGAAATGATCTTTCAAGGAGATTAGAATCCCTATCTTCTTTAGGTGAAGAATAAGAGGGTTTATCTAGGTCTTCATGTCTACTAAATATTATTCTTGAAGAGAAATCATCAAGTACATTATTAACATAAGGATTATGAATAATGTTTTGATAAAATAAAGAATGTTCAAGGTTGTCTAAAGAAGCACATAAACTAGCTTCCTTAAGGCTATCCATTAAGATAGGTTGAGAAAGATACTATATAGGTCTCATTGATATAAGAGTGTTAGGAGCTTGATATATAGCCTCATGATGAATAGATATAATAGGAATAGGATTAAGGTGGTTTACGCTATTTTCATCTTTAAGTTGATTAACAAAGACTCTTATGTTATCAATATATTCCATGAATTTTGCAAAAAAAAATCAATGAGAAAAATACATGAATTTTCAATAAAGGACTTGAAATATTATTTATAAGGAAGAAAGATGTTTGAAAGTATCATAATTTTATATGAAAAACACTATCAAGGAATATAAATATCATTAAGTTTAAGGAAATATTATTCACTCCATCTAATTGATAAGGATAAGTAAGGAGAAGTGTAATAATCTAAGTTATCACAAACCAATCTAACTTAGAAAAATCCATGAAAGCTACCCAAATTAGATATAAAGAGGGGAAAAGAGACATGACAAAAAAATTTGAACAAAAATTTCATTCGTTAGGTTCACAAAAATGTATAATAAGAAAAGGTTAACAATTATGGATTGTTGTTCTTTTCCTAATACACAATTGGAAGGAATGTTTCTCAATAGGCTCAAGTAGGACTTGAGCTCTAAGTTAATAAATGATCCTTCAATAATTTAAAAATGAATTGTTATGATGATGATTTTAAGATAAGGATTCCAAATATGAGGCTAAATAGGAAAATATGGATAGTTTCAAAAAAGATAGACAAACAGAAAATAAATAGGAACCTATATGACCTAAAATGGGTACTTGAGAACTGTACTAACCTATAATTTGAATTGGAAGGTTATCAACTAGCTACAAAATACCTTCGGCATTTTATTTCTAGGACCAAGAATCCTAGTGTATTCTACACCCAACTATTTCTCTCAAATCGAAATGCAGTCTTCAGAAAATTATGTACTTCCTAGATCAAGTCTTGATAGTTGTGCCACCTATACCTGCAAACAAAATAAAGGAATAAGGTTGGATAGAGGGCCTTTACTTAGTAAAAATCTTGTTTGGAATCAACTTTTAAATGAAACAAAAGAAATGAAAGTGTTATGTCATATAGTAGCTTGACTAGATCTATAAAATAGAATGTGTCATACTATGGAAATGCAAATGTTTATTTGAGCATGATCAACTAGCTTGATGCAATAACTTACATTTAACATAAAAACCAAAAAAAATCAAGAAAGGCAAAACCTTATGTGATGGAAATTGTAATTTACCACAATGCTTGATTGAGAAGAAGAAGAAGATGTAGATGTTGGTGTATCTCCTTTCCAAAATAGAACACTCCTTTTATAGGCCTTCAATGAGGGAAATAAACTTGGTTTTGGTTGATGGAGAAGAACACTTAAATTATTGAGAAAAAATCTAGATCCTGAATACTTGGATGTTATCCTTCAAACCTTAAATTTAATAGATTTCTTTCTAGTCTTGATCATTCATTGCTACTAAAATGAGGAGATACAAGGTGTTTTAATATCTCTCACAACATCTAGGCTTGATCTTTGGTAAAAAAAACACCCAATGATCAAATATCAATCTAAATATTCCTCTAAATCACTGAGAAGTGACCTTGTTTTGAATTTAGGCTTGTTCTTCGATGAAAAAAACACCTAGGGATTTTTATTCCCATAAACATAATTCTATAGGCATTATGCTCCATCTAATTAGCATTCAGGTTAGGACCATAGGTCCTAACAAAATAGTGGATCCGAAATCTTAAGGTAGAGATAGTTTTGATATCAAGTTAAAACATGAAGACCATAGATGGTAACATAATGCCTATGTGATGAATCAAATTATTTGTTATGAGTAAAAATAGAGGAGAAGACTTGGAAATGATGACTTATCTTGATTTCAAACAAGATTGAAATTATAGAGGACCTCATAAAGCACTATATGAGGTCCTATTATGAAAATACACCAAGGTGGGTGCTGAATAATAAGGAAATTCTATACACACATCAGGTTCTTGCAATTTACAATGGTACACAAGGAAATAAACTCACCTATACTCTATTTCTTGATGATCTTATAGTGAGTAGTTGGGTTTTGAAAGATAGTTGTATATGATTCAATTCCATATTTGTTGATTTGTGTGTATCGATGATTAATTTTGGTCCAACTTCTGAATGTAAAAACAATTAGCAAGTCCTTTTCTCTTAATACGATTCATGTTGCATTATCACTACCAAGGGTTTGAAGTACATAACCATAACTAATGGAAGATAATTACCGATGGTAAAGAGGACTTTAAAAATAAGAATTCACTATTCAGTGAGGGACTTCACAATACAAATCAGTAGAGAGGAATAATCTAAGGAAAATTAAAGGAAAAAAAAATATTCTTATGAGGTGAGCAAAGTCCCTCAATACAAATCAGTAGAAAGGAATAATCTAAGAAAAAGAAAAGGAAAGGAAAATATTTTTATGAGGTGAGCAAATCTAAGTTATTCCAAAGTTATAGTTTGCAATTTTGAATGCATACATAGATGTGCAGCTCCAACCAAGAAATCAAGATGATCAAGAGATTCACCATTACAAGGGGGAAACAAACACAACAATCACAAATAGGATGAAAAAATATTAGTAGCCAACTACAATGGGGATCCATAGAAGAAGAGACAAGTGATAGATTGGACCCAGACCTAACCTGACCTACAAATGATTGGTGATCGAAAAGTCTTGGCCAAGTTTGATGAATAATTTAACCATGCTAAAATTTTCATTAAATAACAAGGAGTTATGGTAGAACTGCCTACTTATTAGTTCCTGCCATGGCAGAGAACTGTTGCAGAGGGATAAAACATAAATTATGATTAATCCTTTGCTATTCAACCAATCAAGACATGAGAATTTATTGAATAAATTTGATTTCCTAGCATGTGCAACAAAAATTGCATTTTCTTTAACCATATTTTGGATGGAAAATGTTTTGGCTTTATACTATTGGCCACTCTTTTCGGTTTGACAATGACAGAAAAACTTTTTCTATTTTCCATGAGAGAGAACATACATCCTTCCAAGAACTATTCTATCAGTTGTAGGAAAACTTTTGATATTTTTGACGACTTCTAGCAACCTACTCTTAACCTTCTCTGTCACTGTCCAAAATGGGATGCCAGGTTACCTGCCACAGTTAGGGATTAGGGTTTTTTGCATGCTACTCTCAGGTGGACGGTCCTAAGAATTCCACTTGTCCAAGGCTCTGATTGCCTGTTTAATTCCCCCCCTTGTCTGGCATTCAAAATAGGATATCACTCATTAGCTAAGGTGCCTCTGTTGGGAGTTACATGGAGAAGATGTGCAGAATAAACCCTATTTGTGGACATTTTTGCAGAGCCTCTGTATGCTTCGTCTGTATGTAATCTAAAAATATGTCTCAATTTTTGTCAAGGTCTAACATAACCACTGAATTGTCTTAACAATAGAGCCTACTCGAAAGATAGTTTTAATCCATGAATTTTATTTGCAGAAGGGGTTTGCTACAGATGATGCACCAAGAAGTGTATTTCCAAGAATTGATGGCAGGGAAAAGAGTAATTCGGTGATGGCTCTAAATTTTTGGAATTAGTATAGTTAACTTTGTCCATGTTCCTATGGTTGGCTTGTTGTTCTTGCCTTGCTCCTTTACATAGCTTTCTTGGCTAGAGTAACCCCCCTCTATGTTCTCCTTGATGATCACACTATTGGAAATGTCATGGAAGGTGGGAAGACCAAGGAGGGTAAAATAGTAGATGAGTGAGGCATAGAGGTCTAGCTCCTTTTGTAGTTGCATGTTCAGAGAGTTCATGCCATCATCCACAAGTGTGGCCAGACCACCCTTCAAGCACACCTTATTTTTGCGGATGGAATCAATGACTTATGATAGTCATGTAAACTAGGAATCTATTCTACTGTACCATGATCTAGGAGCTTATTTCAAACCATATAATGCCTTTTTCAATCTGAATACTTTATGTTCTTCTCCCAGAATTTCATATCCAGGTGGCTGACTTACATACACCTCTTCTTCCAAAATTCCATTTAAGAAGGCTGATTTGATGTCCATTTGATAAACTTTCCATTTGTTTTTGAGCTTCAATCTCTAGCAGACCTTTTTTCCTTCAATAACAAGCTGCTCTGATACCACTTTGATGGAGGAAGATTCAACATAGAACAGAGTAAAAAATAGAGTATACAGAGAATTGATAAAAACTTTATTTATATTAATCTCAAATATTTTCAGATTTTATAGAGCTGCCAGTATGCTCAAACTTTTGCCTATATTTCTTGCTTGTAGAGATAGAGTATCTTCTCGACACACCAAACTAAGAAAAAACATTCCTTTCCTGATTTCAAAATATTCTACCCAGAAGGATCTAGATAAGCCTGGAGAATAATTGAACGATGCAAAGAGATAGGAAAAAATAATATAAAATACATTGCAATTAATATGGTGGTTGGCGGAAAAAAAATGGTTGTCGCAGAGAGTGGTCACATGATCACATGAATAAAATAATGCTCATGCAATCATGCGACAAGAGCATAACCGAGGGGACCCACGCACTTGGAAACATAAGCATAGGTTAAGGATGTCACAGGAAGTACAGGTTGCATGATCGCATAAACTAAATCAGAGTTATGCGATCATGCGAAAAGGTAGGAGAGGGCCCCACAAAAAAAAAACAAGCCAGGGAAAATGCGTGGACGAAAAACAAGAAACATTGGGCAATTAATGAGGATCACAGGTGCGCACATAAAAAACAAAATCGGGCAAGCATAAAGTCAATCGCATAAAGAGATGGGCAAAAGTATGAGGAAGTCACATGATCACAAGAGCTGAAAGCTAGCCTTGCGATCATGCGACAAGGTAGAGAAAGAATGCCAATGGTAGGTGGGGAAGGATGACAGGGCAAAGAAGGCAGAAAGGGAGTGCGGTCACATTATTGCAAGGGAGGAGAGAGAAGCCTTGCGATCATGTGACAAGGCAAAAAGGTACAGTCGAAGGGTGAGGAATGAGCACGATAGACAGGGAAGATTAAAATTGTAGGCTGGAATCCACAACTGCAAACACAGCGTACTTCAACACTTCCCCTTAATCTTCACTGTTATATAAGTTCGCAATGCTGATTTATTCCCGAAGATGTTCAAACACATTCTTTGCTAGTGGTTTTGTGAATATATCGCAAGTTGTTCATTTGACCTGCAAAACTGAAGATGAATGTCACCATTGTTGACCAATTCTCTGATGAAGTGATATCTGGTATCAATATGCTTTCTTCGTTTATGGAATACATGATTTTTGGATAAGGCTATTGCAGAATTGTTATCATAGTAAATTTTCGTAGCTTCTTCTTGATGATGCCCCAAATCTGAAAGTACTCTCCTCAACCAAACTACTTGACAAGATGTTGATGTGGCTGCTACATACTCTGTTGTAGCTGATGAGAGAGTAACAATAGATTGTTTCTTTGATGCCCAAGAGATAGCTCCGGAACCTAGATGAAAAATGTATCCGAAATTGCTTTTTCTATCATCCATGCTACCTCCCCAATCACTGTCTGTATAACCAATCAGTTTATAATCATTTGAAAATATGTACAAAATTCCAAAATTCTTTGATCAGCTATATATCTCAAAATTCTTTTTCCAGCTTTCAAATGTGACTCCTTTGGTTTCTCCATGAATCTGGAAATAAGGCTAACACCAAACATGATATCCAGTCTTATGGCAGTTAAATACATGAGGCTTCCCACTAATCTTTTGAATAGGGTTCAATCTACACTTGGACCTTGATCATCCTTGCTAAGCTTCAGACCCAATGCAACTAGTGTAGGGGCTGGATTCACTTTTGTCATCTTAAATCTTTTCAACAGTTTACTAGCATACTTGTTTTGACATATGAAGATTCCCTGATCATTTTGACTTACCTCCATACCAACAAAGTATCTCATGAGGTCCAAATCAGTCATATCGAATTCCTTTTTCATGGCTGCCTTGAATGTGTTAGTTTCCATATCTCCTGTGAATATCAAATCATCTACATATAAATAGACTATCAAAATTTCTCCTTCATCATTCACTTTGATGTACAAGGTAGGTTCATTCCCACATTTACTAAAACCATTATTTACAAAATAGGAATCTATTTTGCTGTACCATGCTCTAGGAGCTTGTTTCAAACCATATAATGCCTTTTTCAATCTGCATACTTTATGTTCTTCTCCCAGAATTTCATATCCAGGTGGCTGACTTACATACACCTCTTCTTCCAAAATTCTATTTAAGAAGGCTGATTTGACGTCCATTTGATAAAATTTCCATTTATTTTGGGCTGCAATTGATAGGACCATTCTTATTGTATCCATTCTTGCCACGGGTGCAAATGTTTCATTGAAATCTATACTGGGCCTTTGTGTAAAACCTTTTGCCACTAGTCTTGCCTTGAGCTTTGCAACTTTTCCATCAACATCATACTTTGTCTTATAAATCCACTTTACTCCAATCACATCCTTGCCTTTTGGAAGTTCAACTAGATCCCATGTTTCATTCTTTTCTATTGACTGAATCTCTTCATCCATGGCTGTAATCCATTTGTCCTGTTTTATGGCTTCTTCAAAATAGATTGGATCAGCTTGTGTTAACAATGCAAAATCACAACAAAAATCAGCATTTTCATCTTCTTGAGTTTCTTCATAAATCTCTCTAAGACTTCTTGTCTTCTTTGATGTGTTTATGGACCTAGACCTTAAAGATGCAATTGTAGGATCAAAAGATTCACTGCTATTATTATTTGTTGGGGCAGTGGGATTTGGAGTGCTAGGAGCTCTTGAAGGTGTTCTAGGTACATTTGCTTGTGTAGGTGGATTTGCAGCCTGAATTTCATCCTCTTCATTCTCTTGTAGGACACTAGGTGTGCTTGAACTTATTTTGTCTATGCTGCCATCCCATGCCTCTTCTTCAACAAATTCAACATCATGGCTTGTTATCAGCTTCTTAGTAACAAGATTGTACAGCTTATATGCCTTTGAGTGTTCACTATATCCAACAAATATACACTTTTCTCCTTTGTCATCTAATTTTCTTCTTAACTCTTGAGGTCCCAATGAGTATGTCACACATCCAAAAACTCTTAAATGTGAAATGTTATGTTTTCTTTTGCTCCAAGCTTCTTTTGGTGTTTTATTTATCACAGCTTTTGTTGGACACCTATTCAAAATATATACTGAACATGCAACAGCTTCAGCCCAATATTCATTTGGTAGATGTTTTGCCTTTATCATGCTACGTGCCATTTCCATGACTATTCTATTCTTTCTCTCTGCTACCCCATTTTGTTGAGGTGTGTACCTTGCTATAAACTATTTATGTATGCCATTTTCTTTGCAAAAATTCTGAAATTCAGTTGAGATATACTCTCCACCTTGATCAGTTCTCAATGTCTTGATAGGATATCCACTTTCTTTTTCAACTTTTACTTTGAACTCTTTGAAAAAAGAAAAGGTATCAAATTTATACTTCAAGAAATAAACCCATGCCTTTCTGCTGAAGTCATCAATGAATGTTATGAAATAAAGTTTTTCACTAATGGAAGGTGTTTGCATAGGTCCACAAATGTCTGAATGAACTATCTCTAATGGCTATTTTTCTCTATATGATTCCCCAACCAGAAATGACTTCCTATGTTGTTTTGCCAATATGCAACTTTCATATGTGGTTTTAAGTGGCTCAATTTGTGGCAACCCATATACCATTTTCTTCTTGTATAATAGTTGTAATCCTTTGAAGTTTAAATGCCCAAGTCTTAAATGCCATAGCCAAGATTCATTTTTATATGAGGCTTTAAAAGCTGTTTCAGCAACCTTTTGCAAACCTTGAGGGTCTATCATTAATCCACTTTGAATTCGTAGTGGGAACATCCTGTTCTTTGTCATTTCTACTCTTGCAATCAGCCTATTGCTTGGTTTCTTGTCTAGGATCACACATTCACCATTTTCAAAATGTACTCTATAACCTTTTTGGACTAATTGCCCAATGCTTATAAGGTTGTGTTGTAATCCGGGAACATAGTAAACATCTGAAATTTGTTTATCTTTGCCTTGTTTTGTTTTTATGTTGATTGACCCTTTGCCCATGACTGACACTTTTTGATCATTGCCCAATTTAACTTGTGATTTTACTAAATCATCTATTGTTGAAAACATCTCCTTCTTACAACTCATATGGTTACTACACCCACTATCTAAGAACCACAGTTCTTTAGAACTTTCTTTTGCTACATTGCATGCTATCAATATTGTGTCTTGTCCACTAGTTTAGATTTGTCATACCTTTCTCCTTGATGATAGCTTTGAGAGTGACTACTCCCCCTTCCTCTTGTTGATGTAGAATGGGCATTTGGGCTTGATGGTGGTCTTCTGCTTTCAAATTGTGTGTTTTCTCTTCCTCCTCTTAATGAGAAATGTCCTCTGCCTCTGCTGTTGTTTGATCTCCCTCTTGACTTGCCAAATGAGAGATGAGTCTTGAATGCATTCTCAAATGATGATGACCCAATTCGGTTCAGTCTTTGCTCATGGACTAGAAGTGATCCCATTAACTCATCTATTGAAAATATAGAAAGATCTTTGGCCTCTTGAATAGCTATTACTACAACATCAAATTTAGCAGGCAGACTTCTAAGTATTTTTTCCACAATCTTTTGATCTTCAATAGTGTCTCCATAGGTCCTTAACTGATTTACTACAGACATTGCATGAGTGAAAAATGCATCTATTGAATTTGAGTCTTTCATTTACAGATTTTCAAAATCCCTTCTACGTATTTGTTGTTTTGCCATTATTACCTTGCCTGTGCCTTGGTATGCTATCTACAAACTGTCCCATGCTTGTTTTGATCTTGTGGTAGCTGCAACTTTTGGAAAGATTGATTCTTCCATTGCTTGTTGAATGAAAAATAGTGCCTTTGCATCCTTCTTATTTTTCTTCAGTAAATCTTTATCTGCTTGTGAAAGAGCCTGATATGCCTGTTGGTCTGGTGGTTCAGGAAAACCATTCTCCACTAAATCCCAAACATCTTGTGAAGGAAAAAGTGTCTTCATTTTTATGCTCCAATAGTCATAATTTTTGCAATTAAAAATTGGAATCTGGGGCTGAGAAATACTCCCACTGGTTCCTGCCATCGTTTACCAGTAACACTTTCTCCTTTTTTATAAAAACCCCTTTTTCTTTCTTTTCTCTGACTTGCTCTTTGCCCACAATGAAATCTTCCAAGAAAACAATACCCAAATCTTTTTGAGCTTCAATCTCTAGCAGACCTTTTTTCCTTCAATAACAACCTGCTCTGATACCACTTTGATGGAGGAAGATTCAACACAAAACAGAGTAAAAAACAAAGTATACAGAGAATTAATAAAACTTTATTTATATTAATGTCAAATATTTTCAGATTTTACAAAGCTGCCAGTATGCTCAAACTTTCACCTATATTTCTTGCTAGCAGAGACAGAGTATCTTCTCAACACATCAAACTAAGAAAAAACATTCCTTTCCTGATTTCAAAATATTCTACCCAGAAGGATCTAGATAAGCCTGGAGAATAATCGAACAATGCAAAGAGATAGGAAAAAACAATATAAAATACATTGTAATTAATATGGTGGTTGGCAGAACAAAAATGGCTATCGCAGAGAGTGGTCGCATGATCGCATGAATAAAATAATGCTCATGCGATCATGCGACAAGAGCATAACCAAGGGGACCCACACGCTTGGAAACGTAAGCATAGGTTAAGGATGTCGCAAGAAGTACAGGTCGCATGATCGCATAAACTAAATGGGAGTTATGCGATCATGCGAAAAGGTAAAAGAGAGGGCCCCACACAAAAAAACAAGCTAGGGAAAACGCGCAGACAAAAAACAAGAAACGCTGGGCAATTAATGAGGATTGCAGGTGCGCACATAAAAAACAAAACCGGGCAAGCATAAAGTCAATCGCATAAAGAGCTGGGAAAAAGTATGAGGAAGTCGCATGTTGCAAGAGCTGAAAGCTAGCCTTGCGATCATGCGACAAGGCAGAGAAAGAATGCCAACGGTAGGTGGGGAAGGACGACAGGGCAGAGAAGGCAGAAAGGGAGTGCGGTCGCATGATCGCAAGGGAGGAGAGAGAAGCCTTGCGATCATGCGAAAAGGCAAAAAGGTACAGCCGGAGGGTGAAGAATGAGCATGATAGACAGGGAAGATTAAAATGCCAGGCTGGAATCCACAACTACAAACACAGCGTACTTCAACAATGTTGCCACTCACATGGAATGTATTGAAGAATATTGGAGTCCCCAAAGTCTCTCTCTGAATAGAATTCTCAAATTGAAGAACCTATCCTTCACCACTTCCGCGAGGCACCTCAAAATTCCAAGGACCTTACCTGTCATGTTGGTACTCATATTGCACTTGCCAGAAAATATAGAATTGATATCTGGAAAATGATCTGAGAGGCATTCGTGCATATCACTATACTGGGAAGAATGAAAAAACATGTTAGGTGCAACATCGGAACCGAGAGAAATTCAATTTGGCACAGTAGCAAAACAAAAAAACCCAATTTGAAGGAACGTATCCTTAAGCCTTAGCCCCTCAACTACATGCCAAAATGATTGTGAAAACATTAAATCAGAGAAAAAAGATGTTAGATGAAATTTTTTTAGAGTTTACGGTTAAAGAAGCTGCCTCTGATATTATTTTCTTCTTTAATGTCTTTGCCTGCGCAAATGTATACACAATATATGGAAATATATGATCAGACATTTCTCTGTTTGGCTTCTGCCTTGTTGTTTTTAGAGACTGGTATGAGGCACCGATACAACCAAGAAATTGAAATTTAGTGGAGGAACTTGAGGGCTCATGCACAATGCCATGCACCGTCTCCATGCCCCTCTTTTTGCTACCTTCTCTCCCAATCGCCCAGAAACACACCGCTTCCGAAATATCCCTCCGCGTAGAACGTTTGCAAAATGGTACTTGCCTAGGCTTGTAAATGCCCACCCATTGTAAACTTTTGCTTAGTCTTTCATATAAAGAGGAAATTAACAGAGCCTGGACCCTCTAAATTGAATATTTCAGGGGTTACATAAATGAATTGCATAATCAGTGTGGTAACAGAGGAATTAGCTGTGAAAATTTTCAGATTCTTTAAGACATAATTTCATGTCTGTGCATATCTCCAAGGAACATAATGTAGATTGTGGAACAAGAAGGAGAAAGTCTTTTGTTAACATAGGAACACCCTGTCCTTTATAAGAGGGCAGTCAGCAAATAGTTGCCCAAGTGTGAGGCCAAATATTAGCCAAGACTATGAAGTTTGCAAGCATGTCCACCTGACCAGTTACAACTACAACAATTGACCAAATTCTTCTATTCTTTACATATAATATATGACATAAAATCACTTTCCAATATGCTTTTCTTATAAGTTTCAACAGCCTATATAATAAATCCATTTACTGCATATCCTGCAATAATGGAGTTCCAAGAGATAACATCTCTTGAGGCATTCTGTCAAAGAGTAACGCCTTGTCTATTCTCCTCCATTTTACATACGTATCTACCAGAGCATTTCCAACTATAATAGCAGACAAAAAACTTACTTACGTTAGGCTTTGATGGATGTCTATGTTATGTCCAGAAGCTCCCATTTTGGCATAGGCGGCGAAGATGGTGACAATGGTTGCAGAATTTGGCTTTACACCCTCAATTGCATTGCTGGGGTAATTAAACTAAAAACTAAAAATCCTATTAAAGACTCCAGAGTTTTCAAGGGGAAAAATGAAGAAAATTCTTGGTAAATTTTTAGGGCTTCCATTGATTGTGAAATACCCCAATTAGCTGGCATTCAACTTGGTAGAAAGAATAATCCCCAAACAGAGTGTTTGAAGCGTTGAAGTTGATGGGAGCAACAAAAAGAACAAAATTTTCCTCTGGCATTCAGCTTGGTAGAAAGAAAAATCCCCAGACAGAGTGTTTGAAGCGTTGAAGTTGATGGAAGCAACAAAAAGAACAAAATTTTCCTCAGATTGTCATGCTGAGTGAGGAACGTTTCTTGGAGAAGTATGTCATTTCAAAAGCCAAATCCTCTTATTTGCTAATGTATTGAAGTTGATGGGAGCAATAAAAAGAACAAAATCTTCCTCAGATACTCATGTTGAGTGAGGAATGTTTCTTAGAGAAGTATGTCATTTCAAAAGCCAAATCCTCTTATTTGCTAATGTGTTCAGAGGGAAAAATGATACTGACTTTTCTGATAGACAGGGACGTTTGATGAACATGCTTCAAAAGGATTACCACTTTCAGTATGATCTTTTCTAGGTGTTATGTTTCATAGTAGTCTTATTTACAAGAAACATACAGCAGTAATGTAGATGAGGGGCGAAACAATTGATCTGTTGAGAGTACCTCAGTCAGTTTCTTTATGGACTTATAAACAAAATCCACATTGGGTAATATGATCATATTACCTAATGAGCTTTGCAACTCTTTCTTCCAACTCAGAATCACCCTGCCAGCACTTGGCAGGAACTACGCTGCCCTGCAACCCTTGTTACTGAACTAATTTTCTTAATTTGATTGTAACTTACTCTTCACCATCTAAAGCATATAATTTTTATATTTTTAACTTCTAACCGGACCACAAAGCATATAATTTTTATATTTTTAACTTCTAACAGGACCACATATTAGACAATTTAATATTCCAAACTTCAGATGTTTGCATATCCTAAGAGACTAGCTTAGCTCTAATAATCTGACTTTAATAATATATTAATGTTTTTATTTAGCAACTAATTACCAATGACAACTCTTTTTGGGGGATGCTTGATAAGGCAAAGAAACTGTTGAACAACAATCCAAAATAGTATTCTGTCATGCTTAAAACATAAAATAGTGTAACTTTCAATTGTTAAACATGGCAGGATGTCAATCCGTCTCATATATAGTGATCTCGGTGATGCTAGCTTAACTATGCTGTAAACTGGCACACTGATTCATATGTAGAGTAAAATTCCGAGTGGTAGACAGGGAAAAAAACATCCACGTTTTCTTCGATACTTGCTGCGATGAAATTCGAAATGAGAATTGTCAATTTTGCATCAAGATAATGGCGTCATCATTTTGAGTCTGTCTATGCAACCTTCTTGCTTTTAATATATTTTATTTAAGGGCACGCCTCCACAATCTGTCATTTTCGCTCTCTTCTGCTAGTATTTTACACCCAGGTAAAATAACTTCTTCGCTTGTCTTATATGAAGATTTATTGGATTGTTTTCAAAATTGGACGAAGTAATTGTCCATTGTGTCATTGTAGGCTATCTGATGTTGAAAAATCATATCTCTTCAGTCCTTGATATAGGATATTCAGAAATAACTGGTTACACATCATTTTGAATATCGGCAGGTTATCAAGGAAAGAAAATGGAAAGAGGTTTCATCAGCGTTCCGTTTCCGCCCAACAGCAACCAGTGCATCATTCATGCTGAGAAGACATTACACTGTATTGCTCCATGATTTTGAGCAAGTTCACTACCATCGGGCGCAGGGTGTAATTCGCCCACCACCAAGTAGGTTCAATTATCATTATGTTTGACAAGTTCTCTTGTTGCATCTGGCAGACCTATTTTGACACTTTTTTTTCGTTATTTTCCAGCTGCTTCACGAATTTCGAGACACGAGCCTGCTAATCAATCTTCGGATGATGTCCAGCGTGTTATACGCACAATAAAGAGGAAAGCATCAAATTCCATTGCTGAAGGTTTTCAACTACGAACAAATACTTCTTCTAAAAGATGCTTTGTGCTCTCTGTTTTAATAACTACGATTTTTTTTTAATTAGTAATTTATATCAGTCACTGTTGTTTATTTATACTTGCTTTTCATCTTTGACAGTTTTTCATGCATCGTCGGTTGCTGATCTCGTGAATGAAGTGACAAATGAGAAGTATAAAGATTCTCATTTTGTTACTGTGGTTCTGAAAAATCCTGCGGCGTAGTATGTGGAGAGTACCCACAGGTCTCGTTAACCAGTCGGTGTTTTCTTTAATTTAACTCTTTAACCATTAAAATTTTCTAATTAAAAGCAGCCCACAAAAAATATTTAAAGAAAGATGAGATTTATTTTTGAGTTGAAGACTGCAGGTTTACGAATCCTTCACTTTGTCTGTTTTCACATTCATCTGTGACCTTTTACAAGAGATTTTGGAGGATAGTTGCTCAATATTTCTGAATATTTTTATTTGTAGTTGTTGAAGGGGTAGACAACAATATTATATAGTAGAAAAAATATTTATATTGTCTAAATGATGTGTGTGAGATTTGTACTTGAATTTTATAGGTTATATGATTAATTATAATGTTCTTAAAAAATCTTTCCTAGAAATGATTATTTAGGACATGTCAGTGAGGATATCACAGTGTTCTAAATCTAGTCTGTAAATTAATATTTTTTGTTCCACTATTCTGATGGGGATTTCTTTTGGGACTTTGTTTCTTCTCCAGTAGCTGGGTTAGGGTTTGATTTCTATCCGCTTCCCATTCTTCATTATTCTTTCGTCCACCAAATATTGCTGATAGTTATATCAGGGCACTCTTAGCTTCTGATCTCTTTTATTTGTACTTTTATTTCTTTGGTAGACAAAGCTTGTGGGACGAAATCTTTTCGTCTGTCTCTTTTGGGTTCCAGGCTTCCTTGTGATCGGTTATTCTCCAGTTTTGATATAAGTCTTTGATTAATGGCACTTTTTCTGATTCCTAATGGGACGCAATTGTTGAATCTGCAGAAGAGCGTCTATCTTTTTTGCCCTTTCCCCAGTACGGTCTGCTAATTACTGTTTGTTGAATCCGCAGAAGAGCGTCTATCTTTTTTAATGTAGGTCTTGATAATTCATATTTTCGCATTTTATCAGCAGAGCTGATTCTCTCTCAATTAATGGAATATGTTCTGAATAATTTTTTTTAAGAAAAAAACTAAATAACTTTTACAATCGCCATCAAATTATAATATATATATTTTTAATTCTGTATATCATTCTCACTGTTTATATGTTTTCACTGTTTTTGTTGTAAACAATTTACAATTTTCATATGCATTTTATTTTAGCTATTCTTCTACATCTTTTTCACTATAAAAATATATCTGTATCTTGCAATAATGCTTCTTACAATTTATATCATCATTGTCTACAAAAGAAAATAATTTTATTCTATAATTTTTTTTTATTTTAAATTTTCTTAATTTAACAACTCTTCATTTTTCTTTATTCAATAGAAATAGATAAGATGATTTTCTTCACTTATTTGATTGCTTCTCAAATTATTAAGATATTTATAAAATAATTATATATTTATATATTCTAATAAACATGTATTAAATTTATTTATTTCACTTTTTAAGATTGTATAATTCAATTGTAACTTGATATTAGAATATTTAAATTTATTTCTATCTTCAAATAAGTTTGTAACATCAAATCTAATTATTAATATTATTTTGGGTAGTGATACCTATGTTTTAAATTTATCTATGTGATGGGTATTTCTCTCTAGATCTACATTTCTACATTTATTGTCATCTTATTGACATCTTTTTTGGTTTTTTTTTCATTTAATGTTATCTTTTTGAAAGTTTTTATGTGATGCATATTTGGATATACATCTATATTCATTGATTGTTGTTCATGTTAGTTTTAGATTTCAATAGATTGAAAAAGTTCATTAGGGGAAGAGTACAAGAACCTTTACACCTTAGCTTCATGCATCTGTGTTCAGATTCTAATAGGACTTTTTATTTGCCTTGGCATGTGAGTTGACTCCATAAAAAATATTTGAAAGGTAAAAAGGTGAGACACTCTGCTACCTTACAAATAATGCCCTAGAAGCTTTGTAAGTTCAAAAACCAAGATTTACACCATCTCAAGATCAAAACATTTCTAATACCACTTGACACAGTGTCAAAGAGGGAGACTCCCTAATAATTATATCATGACATATGACTGTGTAAGATGGAAAATATGGATGGGGTCTAGAACAATAGGAGTTTGCCCATAAAAGAAAACCTAAAACTGATATTTTACCATATACATGAAATTTTAATGATATGGAAAGTAAATATAGAAGACTTATATTGAAATGAAGAAATAAAAGGTTCCTACCTCTGAAAAATATTTTTTTGAAAACCCTATCAAACGATCTTAGAAACTGTTGATTTTCACATTGATGAACTGAAACTGTGATATCTAAAAAACCCAGAAATATTTTTCTTTTCTAACCCAGGTTGACCTTGACCTCAGGATAGGGGTAAGATCTTACCCCGAGGCATAATCTTACCCCTTTATGTCAACCTTAACCTAGAGTGGTCCAACAGAAATTCTATTTGCGGATCTCAAAAGTTTGATGAAAAGGGTATCAAGATGTGCACTGCAATTTATTTTCCCACACCCCTACCTGTAAGAAAAATGGTTTTATTTGTTGGGGGGGAGGGGTTTTCCTTAGTCAAACCCCAATTTAGGAATTAACCTTGAAATTGAATTTAAATTGTAGTAGTAAACAAATTAAATGGAACAATTCATCTTGCTTCTGTTGAAACCCTTGTGGAGGATTCGAATCCTTTATTCCACAAGTATGGATTCTCCAAATGAATGTAAAATTGAATGTAGGATATCTCAAATCAATTTTCTTTAGATCTCCAATACCAATCTTGAATTTATCTTGGAATAGGAAGAAGCTTGAATGCACGGATGGAGAAATCCTCAACAAGAGGGCTCCATAGAGCTTGAATCCTTCAATAGCTACTAATGGATCTCCTTGATGAATTAGATCTTGAATGCTTGAACACTTGAATAATTGAATGCTTGATTTCTTGAAATGCTTTCCTTTTTGCTTGCCTCTTGCTTGAGAGATGTTGTAAAGTGATTATGAGAGATATGGATTGAAATGAGAGAGGAAGGCCTCCTTTTTATAGTGATCTAGGACACAAAATTCTAGAGAGGCCACATAGAAAACAATAATTAAGGATTCATGGAACAAAAATATAGAGAGCTTCACATGGAGAGGAAATTAAATTAAAGTCTTGACACAAAAATCTAGAAGGGGTCCACCCTTAAGATAGAAATAAAAAATAACTTTTTAAGTGCCTTGTCACAAAATTCAAGGTAAGGCCAACCCTAAAGTTTGAGCATTACGTACAAAACTTGAGGAAGGATAATCTCAAATAATAAATTAGGAATCCTACACAAAGCTCAAGAAAGGTCCACCTCAAGTATTAATTTGAGGATTTGACACTTAACTTAAGAAATAGTGGCCCCGAAGATGAAAAAGATAAAATATTGATGAAACCCTGAAATTGGGACCTAACCCCAGGTACCTTGGACCCTAGAGTCATGGTTGAGGTCAACCTTGACCTAATTCAGGGTCAAGGTTGACCTTGACACAGAGGGTCAGCACCTTGGGAAATGTGCCCATCTCAGAAATAGAGAGAAAATATAGAAAAGAGGGGCAAAACATGAACATAAGCACATGAAACCCCATGGAAGCATGAATGTGTCTAAATCATGATCAAAATAGCCTACTAGGGAGGGCTCAAAGGTCTTAACATGGAGTGCATCCATTTTAAGATGATACATTTAGCCCCATCTTTAGAAAGTGTATGGAATCAATGCAAACTCTTGGTAAAGGAGATCACAAAGAAAAATAAAATCTTATTAAAATCAAAGGGAGAAAGGAAAAATCAAGCCCCTAGGAATTCAATTCTTCATCAACTCCAAGATTAAAATAAGAGAGACATCACTAGAAAAAGGAGAGAAAAGGGGAGAGAGGAGTGGCTAGCTCACCCAATAATATGCGTGTATCTCACTATGAACCACAAAAAGGATAGGATGGACCACCAATAAAGCACTTGATAGTCACCCATAAAGTTTTGCACCTTCTGGCGGCTTTGTGAATGTATGTAGTGCATCTTTTGATGGCTTTTATGAAGTACTCATAGATCCATATCCTCATATCACCATACAATACATTTGTAAAATGTGTATCTCTTTAGGATTTAGCAACTTATGTGTGTTACCTTCCAAGGATTTAGCATATTTGAAATTGAAAATGTATTTATCTTCACGATCTAGTAACTTATGTGTGCTACCTTATGAGGAATCAACATGCTCAAAAGCAAAAGGTTAGAACAAAAATGCATAATATAAAATGAGGGAGGCTGTATATATGCACCCGTCTTTAAGATGGAAAAATACATATTATTTTGACATGTTAAGGAAATAAAAGAATAAGGATAAAGCTTTCTTCAACATCAAGACAATATCCATAAACAACATCGAGTCCCAGTCAAGAAGGTCACAACTCGTATGAGGCCATGGAAGGGATGAATGCAAAGAGACATCATGCAAGAAAGGAAAAAGTAACCCTTGTGGGGGATAGCACACTATTCAATTTCCAAGGTGAGAGATTTATAAACCATGGAAACCCAATGTCAAACAACGAAATAAGTTATGATCAAGAACATAGATCCTCAATGCAAACCAAAGTTTTCATGTATGACTGGATATCACATAATAGATAGATACTTCTTAACCAAGGAAAAGGTGGATCTTGGAAAGACTTAAAAGAAAGAGATGGAATCCTTTCCCCCAAGCATAGGAACAAGGATGGAAGGGGACCTATTATATTGCTCACAACACTATAAAATACAATGATCCCCCAAGGATTAGGCTAACATTGTTTTCATAATGTGGAGCTCCATAATAGGAATATAAATGTTAGTTACAGAAAACATGATTGAAATACAACTAATCGCCACATGATATATAAATATCCTTACTATCAATGAGATGCCTAATCTTATAATGTAAAGATTGATATTCATTAGTAGAGTGATCATGAAATCTATGATACAAACAAAAATGAAGAGTCATCAACTGTGGACAATGTTTCTTTTTGCATTTAGGTCTAGTAATTGTACACACTAAAATGGTGCACTTCTATGAACCATTACATGCAAGGTTGCTCAAGAATGAGGCCTCACAAAGTAGCTCATAGCTCTCTATGCATGGAGTTGCAAGGGACTATGATAAATTTTCTCTCAGCTAGAGCTACAAACTTGTGACCTTACTAGTCAACCATACAATGAGAGATTCAAGTGAAGACAAGTGCAACAATGCCAATATCTCCAAGAATCACTATGAAAATGTAATGCAATGCAACTAAAATGAAGATGCAATCTAAGCTATGAAAGGAAAGTACAATGCAACTAATCTATGAAAGAAAATGGCAATGGATTACAATGCCTCCTATTAAGCTATGTGAGCTTATTCTATTGCATAAAAGGAAATCTATACTAAGAATGCCATTATCATGCAACTAAGAAAGCAAATATGAAACTAAATGATGAAAGCAACAAGTCTTCAATATCCTCAAAAGCTCCAAATGCACCTAAAACCTACAGCATAACATTAGCATAAAACATGATATATGCAAATGGAGGAGAGAGCTCTCCTTTTATAAGAAATGAGGTGAAATGGACCATGGAGATTAAGAGGCAAAGGTCTTAATCAGTGGTGGAGCTTGAAAGAGGAGCAATCCATGTGCACACATATCTTCCAATAGGAAAATAAGAGTTGACTTTATGTCCATATGAGACAAAAAATGCTTTTCTCTTTTTTATAAAATATGAATAATGCTTTATTTGTGCAACTTAGGATAAGAGGAAAAGTGGGGGCTTTTTATTTATTAAAAGGGGAGGAAATATTCCTTTTAAGTAAATAAAAGCTTAGGATAAAATGGTTAAGGATAAAAATCCAATATATGATCGAAACTAAGATTTGATCAAGAAATTGATAATGTTGAAAATATCGATTATTGATAAAACTAATTCAGGATTGATAAATCAAATAAATGGGGCCCAAAGTCTAGGCGACCATTTTAGGCTGCATACATTTGCCCCTCTTTGACTAATGTGTGATCGATTTGGGAACACATGTAGTCAAAGAATGAAGTTGAAATGTGAGATCGATCTGGGATCACAAAACAACTCAGATGTGAGGTCGATTCAGGATCACACCTAGACAAACATAGGCAAAGGGCTTTTGAACATGAGGTCGATTCGGGATCACATTCAAAGTAAGAGATAAGGATCTCAAATTTGAGCAAAAGCTCACAAAAGATGTCTGAATCAAGAGCATCAAGATGTCGGGGATAAGGATCCCATAAATACTACCCCCTCGAAATCAAAATCAAAATCAGGTAGAGGAGAGACAGCAAATTGATAAAGTTGATCAAATCATAATAAAATCACAATCGAAGGAAAGAGTCAAATAGGTTGACCATTAGGCAATGAACCATGCCCCAGCTTGACTGAAAAGATGTAGTCAAATGTGAGAAAGGAGGGAATGGAATGAATATGAATGAAAGACTAGAAGTTTGGAAGACATGGAAATGAAGAAATGATGATGCCCCAACAAAGATCGAAGGATTAGGCCTCAAAAAGATTAGTCAACTGCGCAGAAGAAGGGAAGATTTTGAAACATGATTTTGACTATCAAGATGACCTCGAATTTTGATTTTGAGTCCGAAAATGGATCCAGGACGTCGAAATTAGCTAGGGGTGCAATTTTTGTGCAATTTTGAGGTGTTTTGAAAATGAGGTCAAAAAGTCAAAAGGCTATAAAAGGGGTCAAAATGTCATTTTCAAAAATCATGTCTTTTAGTGATTTGAGAATTTTCAGAGCTTAGAGAGAGAAAATGGCCTAGCAAGTAGGAGTTCCCATCTACATGCATCGATTCGAGTGCACTTGGTTGCACAACCAGCCACCACACTATCCTGCCCTGGTATGTTTTCAAAAAAAACTCGAGCTTGTTGAGTCATTTTTCACATTTAATAGCTTTTTTAGCACGTTTTTCAAAATTTTAAATTTCAAAAATTTTGACTGGGTGAACTATCGTGCGATACTTTATAAGTATCGCGCGCTATGGGGAGAAATGTCACGCGATACTTCACGGGTCCCCAAAGTATCGCACGACCTAAGGCACCAGTATCGCACGATACTAGGTGAAAGATCGCATGATACTGGGTGAAGTATTGTGTGGTATAAGGTCTATCACCCCACTATAGGGAGAAGTATCGTGTGATACTTCTCCAAAAAAAGAATATTGCCCAAGTTAAAATTTTGATATTTAATGCATTTTTGAGCAAAAATGACATGGGTCTAGACAATGTTACGCTTTAGAGATGTTTTATACTGAGGTTTTAGACATCCATCATGATATGTGCTAACAATTGGCTTGGTTTTGGCTTGCAAGAGGTTTTTTCAGCGCTGATCATCAGAGCGCCGAAGGTGACTGGGTTGCGGTGTGTCCAAGATCTAGACGATCCGGGCAATACCGACATCAGAGCGATGGGATTTCGGTATCTGTTGAGATTCCCATATATCAGAGCTGACCACAGGTTGTTGACTGCTCTTGCCGAGAGATGGCATAGTGAGCACAACACCTTCCACCTGCCTACTAGAGAGGCATCGATCACTCTAGAGGATCTTACGTGTGCCATGTCATGGCAAGCTAGTGAGTATAATCATGTTTTGAGATATAATCATAAATATAATGTTTCCATATGATGAAAACTGACATGATTCATTTGTTGGCACAGGTGTACTATGATCAGGATGCCACTGAGGGGCGCAGACTGGTTCAGGAGATGTTCCAGGATGTCACTATTCTGGATAGGCATATCAGTTGGGAGAGGTTGATAGATGATTTTGGCAAAGACTACCCAGTGCCATGTATAGTGGCTTCCATCATTTCACAGATCCTGATGACTGATCGCAGTCAGAAGGGATTCCCACTCGGATGGGCTCGGCTATTGGTTGACTTGGTTGGCAGGCCTCGACGGATGGCATGGGGTCCTGCCATACTGGCAGAGATGTACCATGAGTTGCATGAGATCATCTATAGAGACAGTCGGACATGGGCATGTGGTGCCATCCTGACACAGGTATGGGCGTGGGAGCACATCACTGTGGTGCATCCCAGGGTTCAGCCGAGGGAGAGGAGGTACCCCTACATCTACAAGTACCTTGGGTTCATATCACATGCCCATTCTAGGGATGTGACATACTACAGATGGATTTTGGATGAGATAGCCTCATTCACATGGAGGCCCTACAGGGAGGTTGAGGTTTGGGGAGATGCAGCTGATGAGATGAGTTACATGCTGTGCAGTCGGCCACTGGTAGGTCGGTATGCAGAGATAGTAGAGAGATTCTGCATCACTAAGGTATGGTGACAGTTCGGGAGGCAGCAGCAAGTCTCGATAGAGACTACCACATATGCCAGGGCCAGAGACGAGGAGGGTCATGGGTGGCTACCCATGTTGGATTATCAGCAGGTTGTCGCAGAGACAGCGGGTATCAGGAGTGAGCCCTGGGAGTATTTCCTAGATGTGGCAGATGTAGGGGCTGATGGAGCCTACAGAGTAGAGTGGTGGAGGGTGCCATTCCCTCGGTTTACAGTACCAGATGCACAGGTACCAGCACCAGGAGGAGATGGAGGGGACGATGGGGGAGATGGAGGAGACAGAGGGGAGGGAGGGGATGGAGGAGATGGCGGGAGGGGGAGAGGGAGGAGGATGGAGAGAGGAGAGGGGTTAAGAGTAGGTGGCTGAAAATGGTCATAGGGACAGAGATCAGTGACGCCTGAGGATGAGGTGAGACCAGCTCGCCGGCAAGCAGAGGCACAGCAGGAGCAGCCTGTGGGGGGAGATAATCTGAGAGCCTAGATACAAGCTCAGGAGGTAGAGATACAACAGCTTTAGACTACTATAGCCATGAGAGATCAGTAGCTACTGGATCTGAGGGCAGAGTGGGATCAGTAGATAGCTGATCTCAGGGCAGAGATAGCACACCGTGAGGTGATGGCACAGGCAGAGGCACTCGAGCTCCGATGGGAGTCAGCGAGAGCAGCCTACTATCACGGACTCTACCTACAGGTCATTCCAGAGGGTGAGAGAGCACCATCATACTCTCAAAGGGTAGGGGTATCAGATGTGGTACTCGATAGGAGAGCCATGCCTCCACCACCACGAGCTCCTCACGAGGGTGGTAGTGAGTCTTAGGGTTAGGTCTTAGGTTTAGATGTTTTGGACATATCCTGAGACTTTTGATCCAGATTTTGGGATCTCATATTGTATATTGTATATCATGACATTGTATATAGATTTATGAGATTACTGGATGTTCGATGTATCATGTGTATTTGTCTCACTTGTGATGGAGGTATCAGTTTATGTATATTGTCTTGTCATTTTGCTCAAAATGCTTATGTATGTGCTTATGTATGTTCTCTCTCATAGATGTATGTTTAATTCTCATGTGTATGATATAGACTCATGTCCCTTGAAAATGATAGTTTTTATATAGATATGATGATATGATTAACCCCTTGTGATGAACAGGAACAGGTTCGAGATGAAAAAGACAAGGAGTGAAAGACATGATCGAGAAGAAGAAAAGGTGAGCGCAGTCGACTGATAGGTCCACGTAAGATGAAAAAAGGAGAGCTGTCTCCATATGCAAGAAATGCAAACTAGACTATCATGACACTAAAAATGCAAGCTACTATGAAAGTGGTTGACTTGCAAGGTCGCAACGCTTATAGACATCTAATTATCATCATCGAGCATTATTGGTAGCATCGTAAGATCATACAATGCACACGAGCATAACTATGTGGATATGAATATGATCTCTATCAGATAGAAATGTGGAAATCCCACCTAGGCATCAAAGACATGTAGGACAAGATGACTAGTGTAGTGAGATTACCTAAGTTTGTTATGGCAAGATTATGCTTGTATCAAGACACATGAAAGTCAGGATAACTAGAAGCATGCACTCACAAAACAGTCAAGGATAATATCTTGTCAATCCATAGTATCAAGTAGGACCAGCATAAATGCTCATGATAGTTAGGATCAACAAAATATACCCACAAGCAGATAAAGAAAGAAAACATGTTCTCATTCCCTCAGTCTTCTAGCTATGCATCATCAAAAACTTCTCAGGGAGAGACAACTCATCAAAGAAATCCTCATAAACAGCACACAAAGAAAAATAAAGTCAACATATCTCAATGAGTTGATTGTTTGAGTGTGTGTGTGTTGGTCATAGAGTCAAACTCTGAGTATCATATCTGCTTAGCGAGAAATATTGCATCATACGAGACTATTGGGTAAGACATCTGATAAGTGTTAAGAAACACTTGACGCAAGGGTAGTGTTGAAAAACATAGTTTGGGGTGGTGTTGAAAAACACCTATTGTGAAATGCCCCAAGAGACAAACGCACCTAAAGAACTAATGCTAACAGTTATGCCCCCTAGACAAAGCCAAAGACCAATTCCAGACCAAGTCAAATAAGGTCAAGGCATGATGGGAAGTGGCTAAGAGTCGAGGACACATGCTAACAAATAGGAGTGCAAAGGCCTCAAGTAGCGCCTGTTTCCAGGTTTTCACCACTTGGATTCTTTTTCATTTTTTCATTTTTTTGATTTTTTTGTATTTTTTCAGGACTTTTTATGCTTTTTAGAATTTTTTCAGCATCATATATGAATTTTTTTGGTATTTTTTTAGGATCAATAAGATATATACAAAGGATGCCCCTAGACAGAATAGGCATCAAGGATAGAACTTCTTGAGGTGCACAATGTTGATGGGATCAGGGAGCTGTTCTCCATCAGGATCTGACAGTAAATACGTACCGGTACCAAAAGCAGCTGTGATGACATATGGTCCAAGCCAGTTAGGTTCAAACTTGCCCTTTTTCTCTCTGTTTAGTTGGTTCTTAGGATTCTCTCACAAAACAAGATCACCTATTTGAAATTCTCTAGGGTGAACCTTCTTGTTGAATGCTTTGGACATACGCTTCTGATACACTCTCATATGATCAAAGGAAGCTTTACGCTTCTCATCTAGAAGTTCTAGTTCCTGTAACCTCATGGCGCAGTAATCCTCATCTGTAATCAAACCTTTGAGTGAGACTCTAAGGGATGGTATCTCGACTTCTAAAGGCAATACGGCTTCAGCACCATAGGTGAGAGAGAAAGGAGTGGCTCCTATAGGTGTGCGAATGCTTGTTCTATAGGCCCATAATGCCAGATTGAATTGTAAGTGCCAATCCCTACCATTCTTGTGCATTGTCCTATGAAGAATCTTAAGAATGGTTTTGTTAGAGGCTTCTACCTGTCCGTTTCCCTATGGAAAATAGATGGAGGACCAATGTTGCTTGATTTTAAACTTTTTGCATAGGTGCTTTAGGTCCTTATTCTTAAATTGACCTCCATTGTCAGTAATGATCTCAGAAGGTACTCCAAATCGGCAAATGATATGATTCAAGATGAAAAAAGAAATGGTCCTCCCTGAAGCAACAGAAAGTGGCATAGCTTCCACCCATTTTGTGAAGTAGTCAGTGGTAGTAATAATGAACTTGTGTCCACCTGATGAGTTGGGATGAATCTACCCAGCCAGATCAAAGGCCCAACACTGAAATGGCCAGTGAGAAACAGAAGGGATCAGCTCCCTACCTGGGGCATGAATCAGGTTGCCATGTTTTTGACATTTTTCACATGACTTAGCAAAGGTGACCGCATCTATCTGCATTGTGGGCCAATAATATCCCACCCTAAGCAACCTTCGGGCCATGGCAAGACCATTAGAATGTCCACCACAAATGCCCTCATGGATGTCAGCTAATGCTTGGTTGGATTCCTCCTTTTCCAAGCACCTAAGGAGCATCCCATCTAAACCCCTCCTATATAAATCACCAGAGATGAGGTTGTGGCGAGAGGCATTACGGATGAGGTTTTGGTGTTCAGAGCGGTTGAATGTGTCGGGGAGGATGCCATCACGAAGATATGAATAGATAGCACCATATCGGGAAGACTCATGTGTGATAATGGCACAAATGACATGGCTTTCAGACAAGTCAAAGATGGGATGGTGTAGCTCTTCCACCAGGAATTCAAATCTGGATTCATGTGTCTCCAACTGAAGAAGGGAAGCTAATGTGGCCATGCATCTATAGCTTTGTTCTCTATCCTAGGGATCTGTTGAAACGTCACAAAGGTGAAGTAGTGTCTCAAAGAATCAACCATCTTTTTGTAGGGTATCAATTTTTCATCCTTGGTTTGATACTCTTCATTGACCTAGTTGATGATTAACTGGAAATCCTGAAAGACATGTAATTCTGTGATGTTCCATTCGATAGCCATTCTCAAGCCATTAGTTAAAGCTTCATATTTTGCAATATAATTGGTACATGGGAATAATAGTTTGTAAGACTTTGGAATATTGTACCCATGTGGAGAAACAAATAACACTCCAGCACCTGATCCATTTTGCATGCGGGAGCCATCAAAGAACATTGTCCAAGTGTGAGTAGTCATATACAAGATGTGTTCATCTGGAAATTCCACTTGGACTGGCATACTATCCTGAATTGGGAAATCAGCTAATTGGTCAGCAATAGCTTGCCCTTTTATTGCCTTCCTTTCAATGTACTATATGTCAAATTCAGTGAGGACCATCATCCATTTAGCAAGTCTACCCGTGAGGGTAGCCTTACTAAGCAAGTATTTAAGAGGATCAATTTTGGCAACCAAATGTATGGTGTGAGCAAGCATGTAGTGGCGCAAATTTTGAGAAGCAAACACCACCGCCAAACAAGACTTCTCAATATTATTGTAATTGATCTCATAGGAGACTAGAGTACGGCTGATATAGCATATGGCCCGTTCTTTCCCAGTATCATCTGTTTGAGCCAATAATGCCCCCAGGGAAGTGTCTGTAGCTGAAATATATAGGATCAATGGTTTCCCTGGAATAGGAGGCATTAGGATCGGAGGATTAGCCAAGTATTGTTTGATCTGATCTAGGCTCTTTTGACAATCCTCATTCCAAACACAAGAAGCGCCCTTATGCAATGTCTTGTTGAAGGGTTGCACTCTATCTGTAAGCTGAGAAATAAACCTCCTAATTGATTGAAGACGTCCTTGAAGACTTCTCATTTGGCTGATATTTTGAGGAGGTGGCATATCTAGAATTACTTGGACCTTCTCGGGGTCAACCTCGATACCTTTTGCTGATATTATGAATCCTAAAAGTTTTCCTGAGGTGATGCCAAATGCGCACTTCTTTGGATTCAATCTAAGTTGAAACTATTCCATGTGATCTAGAATTACTTCCAGATCGTCGAGGTGTGTGTCCCATTTTCTTGATTTTGCCAGGGTATCATCCACATAATCTTCCATATTTTTGTGCATCATATCATGAAAGATAGTGGTCATAGCTCTTTGGTAGGTTGCTCCTGCATTCTTTAATCCGAATGGCATGATGTTCCAGCAATAGGTTCCCCATGCACATGTGAATGCTATTTTCTCTTGGTCTTTAGGAGCTATTTTGATTTGATTATACCCTGAGAAACCATCCATTAGAGAGTATATGTCATAGCCCGCCGTCATGTCCACTATCATGTCAATGTTTGGAAGTGGAAAATCATCCTTTGGGCATGCTTTGTTTAAATCTCTGAAGTCTGTGCATACACAAATGGACCCATCATGTTTGGAAACTGGCACTATGTTTGAAATCCATTCTGCATAATCGATGGCTCTAATGAATCCAGCCCTCAAAAGTTTTTCTAATTCCCCTTTGACAAGGAGGGCTACATGTGGATGCATTTTTTGGAGTCTCTGTTTCACTGGCTTGACTCCTGGAGCTATGGATAAGTGATGCATTATGAGATTCATGTCAAGCCCTGGCATGTCTGAATAGGTCCATGTAAAATTAACTTTATCTTTCTGTAAAAACTGTACATATGCCTTGGTCTCTTCTTCTGATAAATACTGAGCAAGATGGACGATTTGAGGATTTTCTTCTGTGTTCAAATTGACTGGCTTTGTTGGCTCAATCAATACTGATGATCTATCCTGGAAATAACTCAGCAAGTTATTAAGTACCCCATCCTTAGGTGCCTCAAAGAGGTTTTCACCTTCAGATGCGTCATTTCTTTTTACTATTTTTGGTCCTGATACCGCCACAAAGTGGTTTTCGCCATTAGACCTATTTTTCTTTTTTTCTTTCTCTTTTATTTTGAGACTGAGGTACGTAATATCAGGCTCTGTCATGCTGGTTGTTGGTTCACTGGTGGAAGAAGCCATGGGTTCAAGAGCATTCAGATAGCAGGCAATTTCGTAATCATTCTGAAAGGTGAGGAATGTAGGTTCTTGATGGCGCTGAGACCAGTCAATTAGGTCAAAGTGAACAAGGGGTAGGTCAATGACTAGTTCAATGTTGTTTATGCGAAAGGTATCATCTCTGGTGACCATATAATTGGAGTTCATCAAGTCTTCTCCTAAGATACCTGAAGTAGGACTCATCCTATCAAACGAAGCATCGTCCACTAAGGCAATTTGAGGAGTGCAATCCTCTAGTCCTACACTAGGATCGTTAGCCGCATCGGGTTGGGTACTATAGGCATGGATAATATCTACATCCAGATCAACTGTTGCATCTGAAAGTGAGTCCCACTCATATTCATGGGAGTCTATGTCTGAGTCATCATTTGGGCCTCGTGATGTAGATGCCTCAAGGTTAGGAAGGGTTTCCCCCTCTCTAGTGCTAGTATTGGTACTATCCGTCGCAGCTAGGATAGTAACACTTTCTTTTGTTGATCTAGCAGTCATACAGTCACTATCCGTCGTAGCTGGGATAGTAGGACTGTCAAGTATCAAATCTATGGAATCTCCCCAAAGGAGATTTGTTGAGGGCATCCAATCATCAGACACATCTCATTGATTGGAAAGATTAGGGGTATAATCTGAGTCACTATCACTGTCCATCACAGCTGGGATAGGGACACCTTTCTTCTTTTTATTCTCAAAACCTAAGCCAACCGTGGACTTATTCTTTCATCCAAAAAGAGCATGATCAAGAGGCTCAGCTTTAGCATCCAGCCTATGACTAAGGGGACCATATCCTAGATATCCCATGTTCTTAACCATTGTGTACCCTTTCCCATAAGCTTCAGGTAGAGGAGGAAAATTCTCATTGTGTTTGTATTTCTCCTCATGATAGATCCAGTCCCTTATGGAAACTTCCTCTTTCTCTTCCTGAATGGGGACTGAAGACTCAACAAATTTCCTGAATAATGTCATTGCTGATGACGAAGGCTTCATATTTGGTGATGGTCTCCCATAAGAACTAGGAGAGATTGGCATGTTTGTAAAAGAATCAATTTTATAATCTCCCATCCCAAGATCTATGGTCTTGAACTTCTGCTTGCATTGTTCAAGTGAACTACTAGGATTGTCAGCTTCCCTATTCAAAGGTACATGTGATCGTGCAAAAATTTTATTAACTGATAAAGCACTATCTCCAGGGATGCAAATTTCTACACCATTATGGGGAAACTTAACACACTAGTGATATGTTGATGGGACTACTTGCATTTTGTGAATCCATGGCCTACCTAGCAAAATGTTGTAGGCTAGAGGTCCAACATCAACAATTTGAAATAAGATGTCCTTTTCTACTGGACCAATGCAGATAGGCAAAATGGCCAATCCCTTAGAACTTCTTTCTGCTTCATCATATGCTTTGATCGTGATCTTTTTCCTTGTGTCAATGACATTCTCGAAATATCCTAAAGCCAGCAACAAACTCAGGGTACAAATATTGAGCCCCGCACCCCCATCTATCAGTACAGGCCTAACACGGGTTTTATGAATCATGACTTCGATGTGTAAGGCCAAGTTATGTGGGTGATTGATGGATTTGTCATCTTCTTCTAAGAAGGTGAGGTAATGAGGGCTAGCCAAATGGTTGACCATGTTCTGGAATTGATCAATATCTAAGTTGTTAGGGACATTGGCTGCTCGCAAAGCATCTTCAAGGATGTGCTTGTGCTTAGGAGACAATTCTAAAAGCTCAAAAATGGAAATCTACGTGGGTGTACATTGTAGCTAGTCAATAAGATTATAATTGGAATCAGGACCAACGACAGATTTGGGAGGAGCACCTTTGGACGTGGGCTGCTTAGACTTGCTAGTGCTAGGACCTCTAATGATAATGGGTGCTTGGGCCTGGCCCCTAGTGATAGCATTGAGGGACTGGGGCATTCTTTGTGAGTGAGGACCTCTTATCACCACAGCGGGTCTTTCATCAGTCATAGGAGTTGAGTCCACATTATGTCCATAGGGATCTTTCCCTCTCATCATGTTGACACTATCATCCACAACTTCAAGCATGTTAATAACGTTCTTCGCATTTGTGTAGGTATAATTGATAGCCGCTTTGCCATTCTTAGAATTCTCTCCTTTCTCATATTTAGGCAAGGGCTCTTTAAAGGCTTTATGATCTGCATTAGTGGTTAACCCATCCACTTGTAATTGTCCTTTCTCAATAAGGTCTTGGACAAGATTATTGAGTTTAAAACAATTTTCTATGTCATGTCCAATCCCATTATGGAAAATGAAAAAAGCCTTCACATCCCACCAATGAGGTAGAGGATTTGGTATACGATGTTTTGTAGGATCCTATGGGTGTGCCAAATTATGAGCAACTAATGTCTTGAAAACATCTGCATAAGATTCTCCCAATTTGGTAAATTGTCTTTTCTCCGTTTTAGATCTCCTTTGATACTTAGGTTTGTCTTGTTGTGTTGAAGACGTTTGCAACTTCATAGCTTGAACTGCATGAGAGAGATTAAGAACTCCTTCATTTTTGACTTGAGATGAGTCAACAACTCCATCATTGACCACTTGCTTGTTTTTGTTCCAATAGGAGTTCTTTTTTTCCTTGTTACCATTAGTATTGCTATTCTGGCTATTGTTGTTATTTGTTGGTTTAGCCAAAATTCCTTGTTCTTTTAGGACATCCTCAATGTGACATGCCACCTCTACCATAGTATCAAAGGAATTAAATAGGATTTTCTTGACTTCATATCTTAGTTCTGGTATGAGGTTGCTCACAATGATATCAATTCTCTCCTCTTCAGGAATTGTCCTTGGGTATTTTGAGCACAATCACCTCCATCGTTGTAAAAATGTGACAAAAGATTCCCCTTGATTTTGCTTGAGTTTTCACAAATCAAGCATTGTGACCGACCTTGATAGGTTGTAAGCAAAATGCTGAACAAACCTTTGGACAAGTTCTTTAAATGTCTTTACTGGAGGGGAAAGGTTGGTGAACCACTCCATGGCTTGACCTTTTAAACTCCTTGGGAATAATCTCATCAAGTAGGAGTCTTCATGGTGGAAGGAAAAGCTCATTATGTAGAACTGTCGAACATGGTCGTGAGGGTCACCAGTGCCATCATATTTGTCATATGTTGGGAACTCAACTTTCTTAGGGAATTCTACCATCACCACACTTTTGTCAATGGGGTTAGGACATATGGAGTCCAAATGAAATGTACTCTTGGGAGCCTTCATCCTATCTATATCCTTTTGCATTTGTAAGATCACCTCATTAGTTGAAGGGATCTATTTCTTGATCTTTTGGTGAACATCAAAATTATATGGAACTATAGCGCCTTTGTTAATAAGACTTTCCAAGAATTGGTCTTTGTTTTGTTCCACATATTGCTCCACATATGCTTGAAAGGATGGTTCTTGTTGCATAGTCATGAAGTCCATATGATCAAATTTAGCATAACTTCCTCCATGTTGTGAGCCATGATGTGCTCGTTGGGAGGGTTGCTTGGAATGTCTATGAGATGACTATCTCCTATGATGGTCATATCTAGAAGCCCTTCTTCCTCTAGGACTTGGAGATCATGAGGGCATCCTTGATCTTCTTCTAGGGCTTGGGGAAGGGGTAGATGGGGGTGAGTTGGTACCACTATTGGCTCCCCTCCTGTTAAATCATCTTTGGAGTTGTTGTGCATAGAGTCTATCTTCTTCTTCTTGGGTGACTCTTTTTTATATATCCAACAATGCACATTCCTCTTCCTCTAGTTGTCTGAATTTTTCTTTTTTAGCAGCCTATTCATCTAAGTAGGCTTGCTTCTCTCTCTCAATGCTTCTCAATCTTGTATTTGCATATCGAGAGGTGTCTTTAAGTGGAGAGGATTGTCTTGAATGCCTTATAGCATTAGTTGCGTTTATGTGGTGGTCACTAGATTCATTGTTCTGGTCTTCGTGTTGTGACCCTAAATCTAAGTGAGTTTGCTTATGATGTCTTTCAGCTCATTGATGAGTGTCAAAATACCTCACGTTGTTGGGAGGTGATTCGGGTGGACTAGCATGAGAAGAACCACCATACTCTCTTCTATGTCGTTGGAAGATATCCTCGAGAGTTTGATTCATGGCTTCTCTTTGTTGTCGGGTAAAAGTGTAACTCATGTCCATGCTTGATGAAAGTGGTATGAAAGAGGTGCTCACTTCACTAGGATTAGCTCCCAGATTAAAATAGACCTCAAACTCACTTTTAGGAGATTGGTCAAAAAGGGGTCCTTTTCCCTTAGGTTGTTGATGAGTCTTGACGGGTGGTAACTGGCTAAAGGCAATGGGGGGTCGCTTCCCTTGATTGACTTGGTACCTTGTTGTAACTGACATGAAAGAAAGATACTCTCAATGAGAAGGTGATCTCTCAAAGTGTCAACGCCAAACTAGGATAATCAAAGTCCTCTATTGTCCAAAGAGAAATGAAAAGAAAAAAAAAAAGGGCTTTACCAACACTGTCAAAGAGGTGCTTCAAATCAAAGGGTGACTACCCTTGCACTTTTGAATCAGGAGGTTGGACTAGGCCAAAAGATAATTGAAATTTAAATGAAAGCGATTTGGACAATAAGAGTACTAAAATTTTCCAAGGATGTAGCTAACAATCTTAGAGATGCACCTTGGCACCAAGAATGACCTTCTAACTTGGCAATTATTTCAAAGTGATTTTGTAAATCAAATGATGCTATCTTGGAGGACTAAAACTAGAAATTTAGAGTCAAGATAGGCCTTAAACGTCAGGGTGAGAAGCCTACTCTAAGACCTAGCCTGATTAACAGCAACTGAAACAGACCAAAATTTAAGCACGACAAAAATTAACCAGGTGATGTACTCCAGGCTACTGGGGTGATAAACCTATAATCGTGCGATACTTCACATGATGCTAGGCGATATACCTCAACATTGGCACGTGATACACTCCAGGCGGGTTGGGCGATAGTCTGTCAGGGGTGAACTATCACGCGATATTTCTCTTCAAAGCAGGCGATATTTCTAGCAAGCACGAAGTATCGCATGATAATTCACTTTACAGTGTGTGATACTGTTGCAGATTTGTTAAACTCTTGACCAGAATTGTGTAAAATTTGCATTTTTGGGTCTGTTTGGTCAAAATTTCTAGTCTAAGGGTTGATGTTTTCGATTTCAGTCACAATATTAGCAGAATTTCGATAGGTTTTCAAACAGTAAGGGATCAAAACATGGTCTCAAACACTTGAAACAAGGGAAAAAGCAACCTTGCCAAGAAAAACACTTGTGATATCAAAATTGAAACAACACCCTATGAGTGCTACCGATTGTTTGTATGTAAGAACGTTTACACTGGTATCACACAACCGAAGACAATTCAAGCAAATCTATCTTAAAAAGTCAAGGTTCAATAATTACCAACTTAGCCCACAACTTGATGCCCCCTCACCTCACACCAAGTGGTTACCCACAAGAGATGTTGGCTTTGTCATGGAAATGTCAAATGACACAACCAAAGGGACACATATGGTGAGTATCTTAAGGTGATCTAGGTAAACCACTTGGATCAATCCTTGCACTAAGAAGATAAGCGGCTAAAATAAGGTGGCTTCTATCTAATGGTTCTTAATAAGGATTTCCATTCACAACACCCCTCTTGCTCCTCATAAAGGACTAGGACTTCACGGCCTCAAGAGTACCTTAAGCATTCTTGTTCAATGTTTTCCCCATGGTCACAATCCCATGAGCTACTCACATCAAATGAAGACAAGTGTTATGTCTACCAAGGTTTTTGGTGTCCTTGATAGCCTTGAGATTATAGTGAGTTGGAATCACTTGCCACCAAGGAGAATGATGACAAGGTTGTCCCCACTTGAGTCGTTCCTCTTGATTGCTCAAGAGTAGGCCCGCTAAAGGATCCTAAACTAAACAAAGAATAGATCAACTCTTGAGGTTCAAGGTTTTTGGTTCACCAAAAGGGTGAAGAGCATACTCCCCTATCTCAAGAATCTCTCCCAAACACACCAAGCAAAGAGGTTTAATTACTCCCTTACTTCCAAAACCTTAAGATGGGTCAAGATTTTCTGGTTCACCTAAAGGTGAAGAGCATACTTCTCCTACCACCTCAAAATTCCTTTCACAAGGTATTAAGATTCCTAATACAATTAGTGAATGCCACACTTGAAAGGAAAGCAAATAAATAAGAAATTTTTTTATTTATTTTATGCTTGGGCAGCCCTGCAAAAACTGTTAGTAGCCCTCTTTGACATGCGTTTTTAGCAATTTTCAAGCAATGATGAGCACCTACAAACACAACTTGTTAGACCCACAAGGTTAGCAAAATCAAAATCCAAATGTAAATATGCAATAAACTGATAGATTTAAGCTAAAAGATGTAGGTTAGACCTATCTAAACACAGCAAAACAAAATAGAAAACTAAAATAATCAAATTCAAATGAGAAAACTAGAAATGCAAGTCTCTGTCAGATCAGGTGATATTTCTCAGACTTCACTAGTATCGCGCGACACAGTTTCCTATAGTCGCACGATATACCTCGGTCTGGGCGATACTTCTCACTATGGGCAGGTGATACTTCGCCCGATAACAGGTGATATTTCTCAGTACTGGCGGGCGATTCTTCTCTCACGTGAAGTGTCGCACCACTATACAAAGGTATATCACGTGATATTTCTGAGAAGTATCGCATGATACTCTGAGACTAAAAACCAGAGACTGAAAACCAAGCCGAAAATTAACAAAAATTTTGACGGAAAATGCAGAATTAAAGGGACAAAGCTAATCTACTCCGCCCCATGGTGGGCATAAAAAATGTACACACTAAAATGGTGCACTTCTATGAACCTTTACATGCAAGGTTTCTCAAGAATGAGGCCTCACAAAGCGGCTCATAGCTCTCTATGCATGGAGTTGCAAGGAACTATGATAAATTTGCTCTCAGCTAGAGCTACAAACTTGTGACCTTGCTAGTCAACCATACAATGAGAGATTCAAGTGAAGACAAGGGAAACAATGCCAATATCTCCAAGAATCACTATGAAAATGTAATGCAATGCAACTAAAATGAAGATGCAATCTAAGCTATGAAAGGAAAGTACAATGCAACTAATCTATGAAAGGAAATAGCAATGGATTACAATGCCTCCTATTAAGCTATGTGAGCTTATTCTATTGCATAAAAGGAAATCTATACTAAGAATGCCATTATCATGCAACTAAGAAAGCAAATATGCAACTAAATGATGAAAGCAACAAGTCTTCAATATCCTCAAAAGCTCCAAATGCACCTAAAACGTGCAGCATAATATTAGCATAAAACATGATATATGAAAATGGAGGAGAGAGCTCTCCTTTTATAAGAAATGAGGTGAAATGGACCATGGAGATTAAGAGGCAAAGGTGCCCCAAGGTGGCATAGCTTAAAATCCAAGGTGCCCCAATCATTTCAAGGTAGAGCATTAGAGGAAGAAGGATTACTATTAGGAATAGGAGTATTTTAGGTTTGAATATTCAAACAAGGATTTGGCACATCATCTGTATGAAGTGTATACATCATGTTGTTGTGAGTAAACTTGACTTTATAGTGAAGGGTGGAAGGAATAACATGCATCTCATGCAACCAAGGTCTACCCAAAAGAAGGTTATAATTGAGAGGTACAAGATTAACATGAATAGGTGTATCCAAGATGACTAGACCTACTTTGATAGGTAAGGTAATGATGCCTAAAGTGGTCTTAGCAATGTTATCAAAACCACGTATAGGAACATTATCAGGTTAAATAGTTGAAAGATCAGCTTTAATCTCTTTGAGAATGTCCATGCTAAAAATATGACGCCCAAATCCATTATCAATCAAGGTCCTATGAATGATACTTTAATTGATAGTAACATCCACCATAAGAGCATCATATTAATTCTAAACTTCTTTAGAAGGTAAATCTTTTTGAGTAAATAAAATGTTAGGAGGACCCGAGGTAGCATGCATGCATTTTAAGATGGTATTGATGTTCTCTTGATTAGGAGGTGGATGTGGAAGAGTTGCTAGAGCTTTTTGCATGGCTTCATATTAGGTAGGTAAAGTTTGAAGAAGCTCCCATCAAGAAAGTAATGCACAATCGGTTTATCATATCATACTCCTTGATAGGAAGATGAGGTGTAGGAGGGAGAATGAGTTGAGAAAGTTGTAAAGAAGTAGAAACCACCGGATTAGGTTGAGGGTTATTCCTTGTATAATAGGTGTGTGATATTGAATCTTGATCATTTCAAGACTCTAAAGAGTCCATAGGTTTACCTTTGATAGTAATGCAAGGACAAACTTTGATAGTCAACAAGGGTTCTAGATAAACCATGTTAGTTGTCTCAACACTAGAAATAGATTCAAAAGAAGGAAGCAAAGAAGAGATCCCAGGAAGAGATGAGGTAGGATCTTGATTTTCCATAAGATCATCACTGATAGGGAGAGCACTAAGGGAGTTTATATCATTCTCCGCTAATGCCTCATCACTAGAAGGAATCCCAAATGAAGGTAAAGGATCTATAATGTCATCTTCTTTCACTAAAATGTTTGCATAATAGTAGCGTGTTTTAGAAAAAGAGTCACCATCATGTATGAATATGTCATCCATTGATAAATCACCCTCTTGTATCAAAGCTTCCTCACTAGGAGGGGTTAAATCAATGTATTTATCCAAGGGCTCATCCCAAAAAGGAAAATTATCCACAATGGTGTCATGAGGAAGAAATTAATAAACATCCAAATCCAAAGGTTCATCCCAAATAGGAGGATTATCACCTGTATCAACAAAGCACTTGAGAAACACTTGAAACAACTTGTGCAATATGATAGCAAATAAAGAAATGCATAGAAAATAGATCTAGATATATCCAAGTGAAATTTATAAGCATGAAAAGGAAATAGAACACCACAAACACAATAGGCCATCTAATTCCACAAAAGATAGGGGGTAAGATTGTAAATATTTTTGTATTTAAATAAATTTTGCAAATTTTTTTTTGTATTTCTAAAATATAAATGCAAGAGCATAAAAGAAATCTACTTTTATAAGCATGTAAGATCTAACACAAAATGTAAATCTAACACCAAAAAGAAAGAGTTGTCGTAAATGGGTTCACCAAAAAGTAAGAGTGAACCACAAACACAATAGGACATAGAATTCCACAAAAGAAAGGGGTAAGCTTGTCAGTTTCAACAAAATGTAAGATGGAAAATATGGATGGGGTCTCGAGCAATAGGAGTTTGCCCATAGGAGAGACCCGAAAATTGATATTTTACACATACATAAAATTATAATGATATGGAAAGTAACTATAGAAGACTTATATTGAAATGAAGAAATAAAAGGTTCCTACCTCTGAAATTTTTTTTGCTGAAAACCCTGTCAGACGGTCTCAGAAACTGTTGATTTTTGTACGGTTAAACTGAAACTATGAGATCTACAAAACCCAGAAATCTTTTTTTTTTTGAGCTAGGTCAACCTTGACCTCAAGATAGGGGTAATATCTTACCCTAGGGAACAATCTTGCCCCTTTATGTAGACCTTGACCTACATTGCTCTAATAGAAATTCTATTCAAATCCTGAAAGTTTGATGAAAAGGGTATCAAGATCTATAATGTAATTTATTGTCCCACACATCTACCTGCAAGAAAAATGGTTTTTTTTTATTGGGGGGAAGGTTTTTCCATAGTCAAAACCCAATTTAGAAATTAAATTTAAATTGAATTGAAATTGCAGTAGTAAACAAAGTAAATGGAAGAATTCACCTTGCTTATGTTTAAACCTTTGTGGAGGATTTGAATCCTTGAGTCCACGAGTATGGATTATATAGATGAATGTAGAATTGAATGTAGGATGTCTCAAATAAGTTATCTTGAGATCTCCAATACCAATCTTCAATGGATCTTGGAATAGGAAGAAGCTTCAATGGATGGATGCAGAAATCTTCCACAAGAGAGCTACATAGAGCTTGAATCCTTCAATGGGTAGTAATGGATCTGTTTGATGAATTGGATCTTGAATGTTTGAAAACTTGAATGATTGAATTCTTGAGTTCTTGAAATGATTTACTTCTTTCTTGCCTCTTTCTTGAGAGATATTGTGATGTGATTATGAAAGATATGGATTGAAATGAGAGAGGAAGGCCTCCTTTTTATAGTGATCTAGGGCACAAACTTCTAGAGAAGCCACATAGAAAACAATAATTAAGGGTCCATGGAACAAAACTCTAGAGAGGTGCACATGAAGAGGAAATTAAATTAAAGTCTTCACACAAAAATCTAGAAGGGGTCCACCCTTAAGATAGAAATAATAATAATTATTTAAGAACCTTATCACAAAATTAAAGGTAACGCCAACCCCAAAGTTAATTTGAGCATTATGCACAAAACTTAAGAAAGGATAATCTCAAATATTAAATTAGAAATCCTACACAGATCTCATGAAAGCTCCACCTCAAATATTAATTTGAAGATTCAACACTTAACTCAAGAAATAGTTGCCCTAGAGAGGGAAAAAGATAAAATTTTGATGAAACCCCGAAATTGGGACATAACCCCAAGGACTCTGGACCCTAGGGTCAAGTTCAAGGTTGACCTACTAGGTTAGGATCAAGGTCAACCTTGACCTAGGTCAAGGTTGAGCTTGACCTTGACTCAGAAGGTTAGGACCCTGAAAATGTGCCCAATTCCCAAAAATAGAGAGAAAAGGTAGAAAGGAGGGGTAGCACAGGAACATAAGCACATGAAACCCCACATAAGCATGAAAGTCTCTAAATTAGGATAAAAAAGGCTAACTAGGGAGGGATAAAAGGTCTGAACATGGAGTGTGTCCACTTTATGATGATACAAAATGTATAAGGAATTCAGCCACACATAATGCTCCACCTCGAGATCCATGCCATTCGGTCCCATAAATTAGAAACCCCTACCATAATCCTAAATGGACCGACCTTATCTTTAGGTCACCTAGGGTCCTAAACACCCTATAGTTCAAACCTAAAATCTATTTAAGGCATGTTAGACCTAAATCCAGAGGTTAGCATATTTGAAAATTACTAGTTAGATTTTAGGAATTCACTGTTGTTTATTTTGAGAACACGATCTGTTACCTTGATGCCATAGTAGCATCCATTGTAATTATTTTGATTTTGAAAGGAAGGAAAAATATATTTTATTTTTTTAATTTCCATTCTGCATCATTAGGATTTTTGTTTTGGTATTTTTTTAAGCTTAGTTGAATTGCTTGTATTTGGCAGTTCTATGGCCTATAAATAGTTATGTTTAGAAACATGTCTCCCCCATAAAACCCTACCATGCATTCATCATGAATAGTTTGGGCATGCTACGGGAGCCAATGTATAGTGTATATATTTTTGGTGGAGGCCTATAATGTAAAATGGCTAATTTTAAGGCCTTTCCCTAGGAGAGCACTGGTATTTCCCATCTAGGGAAAAGGTAGTGTAAAATATTGTTTACTTGCAGGGGTGGCTTGAAAGTATAGATCTAAGGCTTTGGAAATAAAGAAGAGTACTATAAAGTATAAACATGGAGTTCTAAGGGGTTATCCAATTTATTTACCTAACCTAAAATTGTTGTGAATAGTGAGATCCTTAAAGCCATTGAAACCCTTACCAAACACTCCATTATGAGTTAGGGCATTATATGAAGGCTTGAGACTCCAAGACCCACAAAATATTTGAAGACCTATCCTAGGTATCAATAATCCATAATTAGGTTGATGATATCTTTGGAAATATAATGGTAGAAGTCCAATTTAAACCTGGACAAGGAGGCCTAATTGGGGCTCTAGGGATACAAGAACAAATTAGTAACTTTGGTGAAATCGGTAGGAAGCCAAGTGGTATAACTTGATCAAATGGACCAAGAAGTGTTATAAATGCATAATTAGTCTACCTCCACACCTCTATAAGAGTCATAAACTTTCTAAAGAGGTAAGAAGCAATTTTCTTGATAAGACACCATAAAGAGTAAGATCTTGAAACAATTAGGTGATTACTTAGGAGTTGAAGTGAAGCATATAATGAGTGAGGGACCTTGAAGGGGTAATTAGAATGACAAGGTGAAGCCTTTTCAAGTCATCATTGAGCCATTAGAGACTTGGTGGAGTTAGGAATCTTATTGATCCTAACCAAGTGAAAAGAACAACTACTAATTTCTTATAGTGAGCACATCAAGAATCCAACCACAAACATTCCCACCAACCCAAAACATATCCTATAGTCCTTCCTCACCATTTCACCTTGGCCCTATTCTAATCTCCCAAACATATCTTACAAAGCATATTTCAAACTTATTCATATTATCAAATGTTAGTATAGAGGAGTAAGAGTCATTTATTTTGTCTTATTTTGTTTGTGTGACTAATTATTTAGTTTTTTTTTACCTAATGACCAAATTGGTCATTTATAGATATGTTGAAAAAAATGAATATAATTTGGTCATGTTTACTTATTGTGACTAAGCATTTGATTGAAGACTTATCATTTATTCTACAAATTTCTACTAATGGAGGGTGTTCATTCTACCTTGACAAAATATATTTGTGTTGTACTTTTAAAACCTACTATGGAGAAATCATATGATATAATACTTTGGTCTCCTTTTCTCCATATTCTTATAATTATTTTTTTTAGTGATAAGTGGTATAAATTGATGAAGGAAATCATTTCATGAGATAGAGTTTTATTCTTCATGAAAGGCTTTCCAAGTGGATTATTCTCTCCTTCCCAGAGCATAAGACAAGGACTTCTACTTTCATCATTCATTATTATTCTAAAGAGATTCACTTTGAGTAACTTTATTAAACCTACTCATTATTCTTTGTCTTGAGCCTTAACATAGTTCCTCTTTATAGATGAAACACTATTTTCTAGAAGAAAGAAAATATAAAAGAAACAACTATTATTCTAAAATCCTTACTGATTACTCTTCTTGGTTGGAATATATCATTGTGAATTCACTTATTTTCTACCTTATGATAATGTTTTAGAAACTTTTTCTAAATTGCTTTCTACTACTCACAAACCTCAAATAAACCCATGAAAAGCTCAAACAACCTAACTAAGGTCCTTTGGGGTCATTTAAGACCAAAACACATAATTTTAGTGAAATTCCCATACCTATACCCCCTTTTAGAAAATTGAGGACTAAGTAGTAGACTCATGCCCCAATGTGACACATATTTTTTTTTAATTTTATTCCAAAAAAATAATTAATTATGACTTTTTTTCTACAACATTTTCAAAATAAAAAAACTCCCATGTCTGACCACCTTAACTCATTCAAAACTTTATAAAATTAAATTTTATTTTATTTTCCTTATAGTAGGCCAAGTATAGAATGTGACGCATTTTTTGGATTTAAAAATTGTTATACCGTCTAAAAGTTATAGTCATTTTTTAATCAGTATATAAATCAACACTTTAGAGGTAGCTCAATTAGAAAATAACTAATAATTACTTACCAAATTCAAAATTTGATAGCAATTATATCGATAGAAAGATGATAATCTCCTTAAGATACCCTTTTCATTTTATCAAATTCGGGTGAAAAAAAAGTCGTCAGCTACATTGTCAAAGTTTTGAACTGACATCACCACTTTTTGGCCCCTCATGATCTTGCACATACCTGGGTACCTTATCTCCTTGGTATTTTAATACTACCAAAACCCTAGGATAAACCAAACTACTAATTGCCTAACACAATTAGGTCCCCTTCGAACCAATTAGTTACCTCAAGCCTGGCTAGGACCAATACAAGCCAAAATTTGAGAAGGACACTCTAGCCAAGGTCCTAGTGCTCTTGAACCATTCTCCCCTAAATAAAGTAATCAAGTCCCATTTATGGGGACTAGGTTAGGGCTGATGCCTAAAGTCTATCACTCCAACTCTGAGACCTGTGTAGCCTCTATATATTATTTTCCATGTCACTTGACAAGGTATTCAAGGTAAGTTTTGTGCTTAGTCTTCTTGATGACACAGGAGCTCAAGACCTTTTCATCTTGGAGGCTTGGTCTAATAGGTAGCTACATTTCTTCCAAGTCTTTGGAAACTTCATCTAGTCCATCATCTGCAAGTAGAAAAATATAAAGACTAGTAATGAACCAAAATTCCATGTATTAGTCTTTGCTACCTAAATGGTTCTCATGTTCTCTTCCAATTGTTTCAATAGTAGCTCGACGAGGTCTAAGTGTAGACCTTTCTTGACAATTTTGTAAGCTATATGTACTACTCTACATGGGACATTGTTGGGCCTGCTAGATTGAAAAATATTATATCTAATGACATAGGCTCAAAACCTTGTTTCCAGAGTGGTTATGGTATTAACTCTGATTCCTCTACCATCCTACTTAGCTCTTGTAAGCATCTTAGTTGATATTTCTCATTTACGTCCTTCCAATTTTGAAACTTGCTTCATCTTAGTCCTACATTCCTGTGATATGTGTCCATGCATATTTCAAGTGCAAGAATTATTTTCCATGTAGTGCTTCTTAGGTGACCTATTCATATTTTATCTACACTCATGCTCTTGATGTCCATACTTATTGCAATTATAACAATAACCATCAATTTTAGGAGTGGATCTAGGAATACCTCTAGATTTTCTTTAGCAAACATTTGATGTGTGGCATGATTTTCCACAGTAATAGCATGAGACCTTCTTTAGGCTTGGATTTTTATATCCACTTTTTGTTCATCTTGTCTTGACAACTCTCCTTGCTTAGTATAGCCTAAACCAACAGTTTTGTCACTTCCTCTTTGACTCCTTTGGAATTCATCCATCCTTTTAGTACTTTATTCATCTTTCTTAATCATTTTATTATGTTGTTGTTTAATCTTCAGTTCATTCTTCAATCTTTCATTTTCTTCTCTCAATTCACTAACATCTTTCAATTTTCTAGTAAGCTCACTGTTTACTTGTTCGACTTCCTGACTCATGAAAACCATCTTGTTGGAGATTTCAAAGTGATGCTCGGTGAGTCTCAATATCTTAAATTCATTTTCTTCTAGGTTTTCAATAATTTTCCTCCTACCTTCAATAGCCAAATTTATTTCTTGTTCAACATGTCTTGCATTGTTCGTGACATCAATCATTCTAACCATTTGTGTCTCTTGACCAATCTATAGTGCTTTCACTTATTCAGTAAGATGTGTTGGCATTAAGCAGAATTGCCACTAGTGACAACACTTATTTGCATTCTCAGTGCAAACCGAGCAGACAGTGCAAACCGAGCAGACAGTGCAAATCAAGCAGACAGTGCAAACCAAGCAGACAGTGTAAACCGAGCAGACAGTGCAAACCGAGCAGACAGTGCAAACCGAGAAGACAGTGCAAACTGAGCAGACAGTGCAAACCGAGCAAGTTAGTACAAACCAAACAAGATAGTGTAAACTGAGTAACATCATGTCTACCGAGTCACCAGTGTTTACCAAGTTCAAAACCTACCGATTGATCAGTATGAATCGTGCCTTCACTTCTACCGAGTGCATGACGATGCCGAGTAATGCAGTGGATGCCGAGTATCAGAAAGTCACCGAGTCAGTTTGCAGGAACCGTGTAACCATACTTGGGCCGACTTAGTAGCACTTATGTTTATTTGTCAAGCCGACTTTGTAATTGTAATTGTAATTAATTGTTTAAGACTTGTATATAAACAATGTTGTAAAAATGTCAAGATGTATGTAAGAAGAATATGTGAAAGAGAAAGAAAGGCAGAGATAAGCGAATTACAAAAAGGCTTCAGCAGTATAAGGAACAGCAAAGACAAATTCATCACAGAAGGTGATCAGTACATCAGCGAATCTCAATCAGCAATCCAATTGCAAAGCAAGAGATCTACTGTTTCATCCTAACAGGTGAATCAGTACCAAATCCTTTAACCGGGTAGACTTAACAGTCTTTTGTAAAATCTCTTTACCGAGTGCATACTTCATTGTATGTTTTGTAAATCCTTTAACAAGGTGGATTTAGCAATCCTTATTGCTCCTAACAGGGCAGATCATCAGAAGTGATCAAATTGTAAGCCTTAACCGGCCAACTTTATTCTGCAGTATTAAAGCTTTGTGGGTCTCATCCCCACCCCAGTTTTACTTTCTTTTGGAAGGTTTCTGGGTAACCAAATCTATGTGTCATTATTGTGAATGCTTTTAAGTTTCATGCTTTTTGTATGCAAAGGTTAAAGTGAATTACATGTTAATACATTTGTAATTGAAAGAAAATTTGGAGTTACTGATTCACCCCTCCCCTCTTAGTAACTCGGTTAATTCCTGAATATTTCCAACAATTGGTATCAGAACAGCATTGGTTCTCAAGATAAAGCTTAACTAGCTCGAGAAAAGATCCAGGACAATGGAGGTATTCAAACTGAACAAGGTGATTGAAAATGAAAAGCTAGATCTGGAAATGGCCATAGCTAAACTCAAAGAAGTGAAAGAACATCTTTCCCAATCCCTAAGAAGAAGGAAGGAACTTGCAAATCAGATGAATGATCAGAATTACATTGAAGAAAAGATTGAAGATCTTTTTCCCTCAAATAACTCAGATGAAGCAAACAATGCTGTCAAAGAACTCCTAGAAAAGAATGGGTCTCTGCAGGAAGAAGTGAGAAAATTGAAAAGAGAACAAGAGCTACACTCTACAAGATTCTGTGAGATCTTGGAACAAAGAAACAAGTTGAAAGATGAATTAGATGGAAGAAACATTGAAGTCCAAAACAAAACCCTTCAGCTAGAAAACCTAATTGATCAGATCTCTCATACAAATGAGGAAATTCTGAGTCTAAGATTAGAAATAGAAAGCACAAGAGAAGAACTAAGATCTGAAAAGGAAATCAATCTAAGATTGGTGGATGACCTAAACGCTAAAAAACAAATCAATGAAGGAATGCTGAAAAGTCAAGAAGACTTGAATCAGCTGTATGAGCGAAATCTTCATAGGCAAAAAGGAAAAGCAGGACTTGGATACAAAGGAGAAGGCGAATCTTCCAAGCAAGGTACTCAAAGAAATCAAAAACCTACTTGTAATCATTGTGGTAAAATAGGACATACTTCAAATAAATGTTGGAATAATGAAAAAGCAAAATTCAATGGAAAATGTTACAACTGCAATCAACCTGGTCACAAAGCAAATGAATGCAGGGAAAAACCTAGATTCAGAGGTAATTGTCACAAGTGCAACAAACAGGCTCACAAGGCATCCGAGTGCAGATCCAAGACATTTAATCTAGCAGAACAAATTATGAAAGCAATGTTTGGATGGGACTACAACACCTGGTGTAGATGTCATTACTGTGGAGAATATGGACATATTAGAATGAATTTCATAAAACATCATCTAAGGAAAAGAGATACTACCATAAGATGCTTCAAATGCACTAAACTCGGTCACATATCCAGAAACTGCATGAATGCTAGTGAAGTTGAAGATGGAAAGAAAAATGAAGCAACTAAGGTCAGGAAATAGGTGAGACAAAAATGGATTCCTAAAGCTACCGAGCAATCCACTCCAAGTAATGGAATGGATGGCTCTACCGACTCAAACTAAATTTCCAAGAAAGCACTGGAACTGTATTCTCATAGACCAATCTCAAGCAGTTCCAAAATGGAATTAAAAGAAAGATCTAAACTAGCATACAAGATGCAGTAAGATCACCGAGCAAGGTCGGTATCAGTCTTCATCGAGAAAGGTCGGTACCCGTCTTTACCGAGCGAGGTCGGAGCAATATGAATTCTCGAATTCACCGAGTTGCGAAGTCTTTACCAAGCAATTAATTCTTAGTGGGTGACAGTCTATCAGAATTCATACCCTAATTTGAAATGAGCATTAATGATAGAGTTGTAAACAAAAAGCAAGTAATCGAACTCATTCTTCATCGCGAACCTTTAGCACTTTGAGAGCAGAAAATTTCAAGAGCAACCTAGCGATTCAATACTTTTGCGAAAGGAATTTTTTGTGAGCTACCATGGCATCATCCAGCACTTTAGCAAAGAAAGGATCTGATATGTTAGTCCAAGGGGAGTGGAAAGCACCAGATTTCAAGATCGTGCCCACAATTGCAGCAGCCCTAGATCCGAACGGAGCTCAATCTCAGATTCCTCCTAAGGTACTACTTATTAACGATATGCGCAATCATTTCAACTGTTCAATTCATGAAATGGGGAACCTAGAACTAGATATTATGCATGAAGAACTGTGTGTGGATGGTATTCTGAAACCCGAGCACAAACATCTGGAAGATAAAGGTTTAGTTCACATTGCACATCTACCTCGAAACTTTTGAGATAAATGGGTTAGATACATTCTTAGCCCTGTACATGATGGCAAGATTTGGCTTGAGAAACCTATAGAGATCACAAAGAAGATGATTCATCAAATCACCGGTCTTCCCATGTTGAACAAAGCAAAAACTACCAAAACCCTAGGTCAGACGGAACTAGAGAAGAAAACCCTAGACGAGTGGGAGGGTAGAGGCATGAAAGTTAGCAGCATTACCGATGCTGAACTGAAGTTTGGTATACACATTATTGCCCATAAGATTTACAGTTCTAGTCGACAGAACAGTGTCTCCTGTGAAGCTATTGACCTAGCATACAAAGTGGTCAAGAATAACTTAACATTTGACCTAGAAGACTTATTGTTAAAGCAGTTTAACAAAAATATGGAAAGCATTAAAACTTCCAAAAACAATCCATGTAAGTTTGGATCCTTATTGGTCTGTTTATTCTTCTATGTTCTGAAATTCTTCCCTTCTAAAGGAAAAGTTGTATGGAGAAAAGATGTGTCAATCCTCTATGAAATAAATGAATACATCTCAGAAATGGGTGAAAATTTTGAAAGCATCATGGATAATTATTTTGAGTCTTTCAAAGAGAAAATGAATGACAGATTTCGGATTCCACAGAAGTTGGTGGAAGATTACAAAGATGACATTTGTTTTATGGTGGATTGTGATAATGTATATATTCAAGCAGTTAAACCAAGGACTGTATATGTAAAACCTCTTCCTTATGAGGTAAATATTGATGAAACCAAGGATATCATTGAAGCTCTTCTTAATCAGCCTGTCAATCCCAAAGCTCCATATTTTGGAACATATGATGAAGCTAAGGTGAGAATTGAACTAAGCATAAAGCTTTCACAGACGGTAAACAAAGGAAAGAAGAGGATAGCCAAAATGCAAATGATAACCGAGGACAAAGAAGAAAAAGATGAAGAAGAAGAGGAAAAGGATGAGAAAATAGAGGAACCAGAACCTGCGAAGAAGAAAGGAAAGGTATTCATCACTAAGGAACCTAACCCTCCTACTGCTGTATTTACAAGGAGAAATACAAGAGGCAAGGCAGACAAGGCAGACAAGGCAGATAAAGACATAGTATTCAAAAGGCCCCCTCTAAACCTTCAAGAAAAGCTCAAACTCTTTAGAGACGGATCAGGATCTTGAGTAAGTAACATAAAATCCTTAAGATATGAAACCAGATCGGAAATAGAATAGAAGGAAATAGAAGATGTTGTTATTGAGAAAATGAGACAGTGGAAATACTCTCCTGAAGAAATAGCCCCACAGGTTCCAGCAGTTCTATTAAATCCAATAAAAATGAGATGGAGCAATGCAAAGCAAACGGTGATAGACATATTTGATCAAAACCTGAGACAACTGATGCCGAGCTTGAAAAATGATGAAGTAAAGAAGGCATTAAAAGAAAATGAAAGTAAGATGACATTGAAGTTCAATACTTGTTTAATTTTGATCAACAATATTGAATCGGTTGTGAAGGCTGCAAATGCTACATGGAAGAACATATACCACCTTCACCAATCGAGTATTGAAACAGTCATAGTAAAAGATATTGAAGATGACAGTGATGAACAAGAAGAAGACACTGAGGTAGATGATACTGTGAGGATAGCAGTAGAAGTCATTGCATCCCTTCCTACCTCTCCAGTAAAAGTTTCTACATCTAGCCCAGAGACACCTTCAAGCATGGTTGTGACAACTTCCACATTTGTCCAATCATCCTTAGCAACAACAGAAGTAGCTACCATTTCTTCTACCGAGCTGCAGTCTCCTGCACCATCAAGTTTTCCAGCAGTAAGTTTTCCAGTTTTTGAATCTTCAAGTGTAAATATTTTAAGTTCTCTAGTAGAAAGTATGCCAGTCTCTATAGCCAGCCCTACTTTATCTACTGTCACCACTACCAAAGCATTAAGTACAGATAAGCCTAAGGCTCTACCGAGTATAAAATTTTTGGGTAAGAATATAGTAGAGGATATAGACCTAGATGAAGAGATAGAAATTCCTACATTAGATTTTGCAAATCTATTAGCGGACCAAATGCAAAATATAGGTGAGATCCTCCAAAGGAAAGCAACATAAAAGAAACTTAAAGAGGAGAGAGACAAGGAATATCAAATCATCAAGGATGCTAAGGACATTTTGTCTGATGCATTAGGCATTAAAGTAGACTCCTCCCAACATGTTTTGTTACAATTAGCAGAAGCAGTTGAGAAATACAATGAGGATTCATCTGGGACAGAAAACTTAGTTGAAAGAGCTGAGAAGAAATTCAACAATAAAGTGCTTGAGCACATTGCTCAGCACATAGCTATTAACAAAGTAGAATTGTCTTCAATTTTGTCTAACATTGAATCTATCTATTCGAATGCTACCTCTCTTTTGGCCAGATTGTGCAATATTGCCGAGTTCACAAAGGATGTTAAGGATAAAATGAATAAAATGGATGAGGATATGAAGATTAGCATACAGAAGCTACAACTTGAACCAAGTTCAAGCTCTGCTCATCACATGAAAATCTCACACCTATCAAATATGCAATCTGATCTACTGAAAGAGGACACAAGGATCCGGTCCACACTGCTAGACATCCAACACATGATCCTTCCCATCATGAATACAATGCATAAGCACATTGAACATTCCAAAACATTGATTCATGACAATCAGTTCTCTATAGCTGATCACATGATTGAACTCACTGCAGAAGTCCAAATTGCTATACAAACATGTAAGATCCTGCAAGAAAGTTGGGACAGAACCCTGGAACTAATAATGAAGGTACATTCTGATTTTTTATCAAATTTTGGATTCTCTCTGTAAATAACTTGTATATGCACCTTTGGCATTATCATCAAAAAGGGGGAGATATGTATAGAAGGAGAGATATGTATAGAAGAAGATTTGTATAAGAAACAGTTAGCACATTGAAAGGGGGAGACAATGTATAAAGCCCTATAACAAAGACAAATTTTGAAAAATCAAAATAAAACTCAGCATGATTCGTGTATATAAGTTCTGGCCAATAAGTGTTTTTGTCACTAATGCCAAAGGGGGAGATTGTTGGCATTAAGTAGAATTGCCACTAGTGACAACACTTATTTGCATTCTCAGTGCAAACCGAGCAGACAGTGCAAACCGAGCAGATAGTGCAAACCGAGCAGACCTTGCAAACCGAGCAGACAGTGCAAACTGAGCAGATAGTGCAAACCGAGTAGACAGTGCAAACCGAGCAGACAGTTCAAACTAAGCAAGTTAGTACAAACCGAATAGGACAGTGTAAACCGAGTAACATCATGTCTACCAAGTCACCAGTATTTACCGAGTTCAAAACCTACCGAGTGATCAGTATGAACCGTGCCTTCACTTCTACCGAGTGCATGATGATGCCGAGTAATGCAGTTGACGCCGAGTATCAGAAAGTCACCGAGTCAGTTTGTAGGAACCGTGTAACCATACTTGGGCCGACTTAGTAGCACTTATGTTTATTTGTCAAGCCGACTTTCTAATTGTAATTGTAATTAATTGTTTAAGACTTGTATATAAACAATGTTGTAAAAATGTCAAGATGTATGTAAGAAGAATATGTGAAAGAGAAAGAAAGGCAGAGATAAGTGAATTACAAAAAGGCTTCAGTACTATAAGGAACCGCAAAGACAAATTCATCATAGAAGGTGATCAGTACATCAGCGAATCTCAATCAACAATCCAGTTGCAAAGCAAGAGATCTACTATTTCATCCTAACAGGTGAATCAGTACCAAATCCTTTAACCAGGTAGACTTAACAGTCTTTTGTAAAATCTCTTTACCGAGTGCATACTTCATTGTATGTATTGTAAATCCTTTAACAAGGTGGATTTAGCAATCCTTATTGCTCCTAATAGGGCAATTCATCAGAAGTGATCAAATTGTAAGCCTTAACCGGCCAAATTTATTCTGCAGTATTAAAGCTTTGTGGGTCTCATCCCCACCCCAGTTTTACTTTCTTTTGGAAGGTTTTTGGGTAACCAAATCTGTGTGTCATTATTGTGAATGCTTTTAAGTTTCATGCTTTCTGTATGCAAAGGTTAAAGTGAGTTACATGTTAATACATCTGTAAATTAAAGAAAATTTGGAGTTACTCATTCACCCCTCCCCTCTCAGTAACTCGGTTAATTCCTGAATATTTCCAAGAATTGGTATCAGAGCAGTATTGGTTCTCAAGATAAAGCTTAACTAGCTTGAGCAAAGATCTAGGACAATGGAGGTATTCAAACTGAACAAGGTGATTGAAAATGAAAAGCTAGATCTGGAAATGGCCATAGCTAAACTCAAAGAAGTGAAAGAACATCTTTCCCAATCCCTAAGAAGAAGGAAGGAACTTGCAAATCAGATGAATGATCAGAATTACATTGAAGAAAAGATTGAAGATCTTTTTCCCTCAAATAACTCAGATGAAGCAAACAATGCTGTCAAAGAACTCTTAGAAAAGAATGGGTCTCTGCAGGAAGAAGTGAGAAATTTGAAAAGAGAACAAGAGCTACACTCTACAAGATTCTGTGAGATCTTGGAACAAAGAAACAAGTTGAAAGATGAATTAGATGGAAGAAACATTGAAGTCCAAAACAAAACCCTTCAACTAGAAAACCTAATTGATCAGATCTCTCATACAAATGAGGAAATTCTGAATCTAAGATCAGAAATAGAAAGCACAAGAGAAGAACTAAGATCTGAAAAGGAAATCAATCTAAGATTGGTGGATGACCTAAACGCTGAAAAAAAAATCAATGAAGGAATGCTGAAAAGTCAAGAAGACTTGAATTAGCTGTATGAGCGAAATCATCATAGGAAAAAAGGAAAAGCAGGACGTGGATACAAAGGAGAAGGTGAATCTTCCAAGCAGGGTACTCAAAGAAATCAAAAACCTACTTGTAATCATTGTGGTAAAATAGGACATACTTCAAATAAATGTTGGAATAATGAAAAAGCAGAATTCAATGGAAAATGTTACAACTGCAATCAACCTGGTCACAAAGCAAATGAATGCAGGGAAAAACCTAGATTCAGAGGTAATTGTCACAAGTGCAACAAACAGGGTCACAAGGCATCCGAGTGCAGATCCAAGACATTTAATCCAGCAGAACAAATTATGAAAGCAATGTTTGGATGGGACTACAACACCTGGTGTAGATGTCATTACTATGGAGAATATGGACACATTAGCATGAATTGCATAAAACATCATCTAAGGAAAAGAGATACTACCGTAAGATGCTTCAAATGCACTAAACTCGGTCACATATCCAGAAACTGCATGAATGCTAGTGAAGTTGAAGATGGAAAGAAAAATGAAGCAACTAAGGTCAGGAAACAGGTGAGACAAAAATGGATTCCTAAAGCTACCGAGCAATCCACTCCAAGTAATGGAATGGATGGCTCTACCGACTCAAACTAAATTTCCAAGAAAGCACTGGAACTATATTCTCATAGACCAATCTCAAGCAGTTCCAGAACTGAATTAAAAGAAAGATCTAAACTAGCATACAAGATGCAGTAAGATCACCGAGCAAGGTCGGTATCAGTCTTCACCGAGCAAGGTCGGTACCCATCTTTACCGAGCGAGGTCAGAGCAATATGAATTCTCGAATTCCCCAAGTTGCGAAGTCTTTACCAAGAAATTAATTCTTAGTGGGTGACAGTCTGTCAGAATTCATACCCTAATTTGAAATGAGCATTAATGATAGAGTTGTAAACAAAAATCAAGTAATCGAACTCATTCTTCACCGCGAACCTTTAGCACTTTGAGAGCAGAAAATTTCAAGAGCAACCCAGCGATTCAATACTTTTGTGAAAGGAATTTTTTGTGAGCTACCATGGCATCATCCAGCACTTCAGCAAAGAAAGGATCTGATATGTTAGTCCAAGGGGAGTGGAAAGCACTAGATTTCAAGATCGTGCCCACAATTGCAGCAGCCCTAGATCCGAACGGAGCTCAATCTCAGATTCCTCCTAAGGTACTACTTATTAACGATATGCGCAATCATTTCAACTGTTCAATTCATGAAATGGGGAACCTAGAACTAGATATTATGCATGAAGAACTGTGTGTGGATGGTATTCTAAAACCCGAGCACAAACATCTGGAAGATAAAGGTTTAGTTCACATTGCACATCTACCTCAAAACTTTTGAGATAAATGGGTTAGATACATTCTCAGCCGTGTACATGATGGCAAGATTTGGCTTGAGCAACCTATAGAGATCACAAAGAAGATGATTCATCAAATCACCGGTCTTCCCATGTTGAACAAAGCAAAAACTACCAAAACCCTAGGTCGGACGGAACTAGAGAAGAAAACCCTAGCCGAGTGGGATGGTAGAGGCATGAAAGTTAGCAGCATTACCGATGCTGAACTAAAGTTTGTTATACACATTATTGCCCATAAGATTTACAGTTCTAGTCGACAGAACAGTGTCTCCTGTGAAGCTATTGACCTAGCATACAAAGTGGTCAAGAATAACTTAACATTTGACCTAGCAGACTTATTGTTAAAGCAGTTTAACAAAAATATGGAAAGCATTAAAACTTCCAAAAACAATCCATCTAAGTTTGGATCCTTATTGGTCTATTTATTCTTCTATGTTCTGAAATTCTTCCCTTCTAAAGGAAAAGTTGTATGGAGAAAAGATGTGCCAGTCCTCTATGAAATAAATGAATACATCTCAGAAATGGGTGAAAATTTTGAAAGCATCATGGATAATTATTTTGAGTCTTTCAAAGAGAAAATGAATGACAGATTTCGGATTCCACAGAAGTTGGTGGAAGATTACAAAGATGACATTTGTTTTATGGTGGATTGTGATAATGTATATATTCAAGCAGTTAAACCAAGGACTGTATATGTAAAACCTCTTCCTTATGAGGTAAATATTGATGAAACCAAGGATATCATTGAAGCTCTTCTTAATCAGCCTGTCAATCCCAAAGCTCCATATTTTGGAACATATGATGAAGCTAAGGTGAGAATTGAACTAATCATAAAGCTTCCACAGACGGTAAACAAAGGAAAGAAGAGGATAGCCAAAATGCAAATGATAACCGAGGACAAAGAAGAAAAAGATGAAGAAGAAGAGGAAAAGGATGAGAAAATAGAGGAACTAGAACCTGTGAAGAAGAAAGGAAAGGTATTCATCACTAAGGCACCTAAGCCTCCTACTGTTGTATTTACAAGGAGAAATACAAGAGGCAAGGTAGACAAGGCAAACAAGGAAGATAAAGACATAGTATTCAAAAGGCCTCCTCTAAACCTTCAAGAAAAGCTCAAACTCTTTAGAGACGGATCAGGATCTTGAGTAAGTAACATAAAATCCTTAAGATATGAAACCAGATCGGAAACAGAATAGAAGGAAATAGAAGATGTTGTTATTGAGAAGATGGGACAGTGGAAATACTCTCCTAAAGAAATAGCCCCACAGGTTCCAGCAGTTCTATTAAATCCAATAAAAATGAGATGGAGCAATGCAAAGCAAACGGTGATAGACATATTTGATCAAAACCTGAGACAGCTGATGCCGAGCTTGAAAAATGATGAAGTAAAGAAGGCATTAAAAGAAAATGAAACTAAGATGACATTGAAGTTCAATACTTGTTTAATTTTGATCAACAATATTGAATTGGTTGTGAAGGCTGCAAATGCTACATGGAAGAACATATACCACCTTCATACCTGAGTATTGAAACAGTCATAATAAAAGATATTGAATATGACAGTTATGAACAAGAACAAGAAACTGAGGTAGATGATACTATGAGGATAGCAGTAGAAGTCATTGCATCCCTTCCTACCTCTCCAGTAAAAGTTTCTACATCCAGCCCAGAGACACCTTCAAGCATGGTTGTGACAACTTCCACATTTGTCCAATCATCCTTAGCAACAACAGAAGTAGCTACCATTTCTTCTACCGAGCTGCAGTCTCCTGCACCATCAAGTTTTCCAGCAGTAAGTTTTCCAGTTTTTGAATCTTCAAGTGTAAATATTTTAAGTTCTCCAGTAGAAAGTATGCCAGTCTCTATAGCCAGCCCTACTTTATCTACTATCACCACTACCAAAGCATTAAGTACAGATAAGCCTAAGGCTCTACCGAGTATAAAATTTTTGGGTAAGAATATAGTAGAGGATATAGACCTAGATGAAGAGATAGAAATTCCTACATTAGATTTTGCAAATCTATCAACGGACCAAATGCAAAATATAGGTGAGATCCTCCAAAGGAAAGCAAAACAAAAGAAACTTAAAGAGGAGAGAGACAAGGAATATCAAATCATCAAGGATGCTAAGGACATTTTGTCTGATGCATTAGGCATTAAAGTAGACTCCTCCCAACATGTTTTGTTACAATTAGCAGAAGTAGTTGAGAAATACAATGAGGATTCATCTGGGATAGAAAATTTAGTTGAAAGAGCCGAGAAGATATTCAACAATAAAGTGCTTGAGCACATTGCTCAGCACATAGCTATTAACCAAGTAGAATTGTCTTCAGTTTTGTCTAACATTGAATCTATCTATTCGAATGCTACCTCTCTTTTGGCTAGATTGTGCAATATTGTCGAGTTCACAAAGGATGTTAAGGATAAAATGAATAAAATGGATGAGGATATGAAGATTAGCATATAGAAGCTACAACTTGAACCAAGTTCAAGCTCTGCTCATCACATGAAAATCTCACACCTATCAAATATGCAATCTGATCTACTGAAAGAAGACACAAGGATCCGGTCCACACTGCTAGACATCAAACACATGATCCTTCCCATCATGAATACAATGCATAAGCACATTGAACATTCCAAAACATTGATTCATGACAATCAGTTCTCTATAGCAGATCACATGATTGAACTCTCTGTAGAAGTCCAAATTGCTATACAAACATGTAAGATCCTGCAAGAAAGTTGGGACAGAACCCTGGCACTAATAATGAAGTTACATTCTGATTTTCTATCAAATTTTGGATTCTCTCTGTAAATAACTTGTATATGCACCTTTGGCATTATCATCAAAAAGGGGGAGATATGTATAGAAGGAGAGATATGTATAGAAGAAGATTTGTATAAGAAACAGTTAGCACATTGAAAGGGGGAGACAATGTATAAAGCCCTATAACAAAGACAAATTTTGAAAAATCAAAATAAAACTCAGCATGATTCATGTATATAAGTTTTGGCCAATAAGTGTTTTTGTCACTAATGCCAAAGGGGGAGATTGTTGGCATTAAGCAGAATTGCCACTAGTGACAAAACTTATTTGCATTCTCAATGCAAACCGAGCAGATAGTGCAAACTGAGCAGACAGTGCAAACCGAGCAGATAGTGCAAACCGAGCAGACAGTGCAAACCGAGCAGACAGTGCAAACCGAGCAAGTTAGTACAAACCGAACAGGACAGTGTAAACCGAGTAACATCATGTCTACCGAGTCACCAGTATTTACTGAGTTCAAAACCTACCGAGTGATCAGTATGAACCGTGCCTTCACTTCTACCGAGTGCATGACGATGCCGAGTAATGCAGTGGACGCCGAGTATCAGAAAGTCACCGAGTCAATTTGCAGGAACCGTGTAACCATACTTGGGCTGACTTAGTAGCACTTATGTTTATTTGTCAAGCTGACTTTGTAATTGTAATTGTAATTAATTGTTTAAGACTTGTATATAAACAATGTTGTAAAAATGTCAAGATGTATGTAAGAAGAATATGTGAAAGAGAAAGAAAGGCAGAGATAAGCGAATTACAAAAAGGCTTCAGCAGTATAAGGAACAGAAAAGAAAAATTCATCACAGAAGGTGATCATTATATCAGCGAATCTCAATCAGCAATCCAGTTGCAAAGCAAGAGATCTACTGTTTCATCCTAACAGGTGAATCAGTACCAAATCCTTTAACCGGGTAGACTTAACAGTCTTTTGTAAAATCTCTTTACCGAGTGCATACTTCATTGTATGTTTTGTAAATCCTTTAACAAGGTGGATTTAGCAATCCTTATTGCTCCTAACAGGGCAGATCATCAGAAGTGATCAAATTGTAAGCCTTAACCTGCCAACTTTATTCTGCAGTATTAAAGCTTTGTGGGTCTCATCCCCACCTTAGTTTTACTTTCTTTTGGAAGGTTTCTGGGTAACCAACTCTGTGTGTCATTATTGTGAATGCTTTTAAGTTTCATGCTTTCTGTATGCAAAGGTTAAAGTGAATTACATGTTAATACATCTGTAATTGAAAGAAAATTTGGAGTTACTCATTCACCCCTCCCCTCTCAGTAACTGGGTTAATTCCTAAATATTTCCAACAATTGGTATCAGAGCAGCATTGGTTCTCAAGATAAAGCTTAACTAGCTTGAGCAAAGATCTAGGACAATGGAGGTATTCAAACTGAACAAGGTGATTGAAAATGAAAAGCTAGATCTAGAAATGGCCATAGCTAAACTCAAAGAAGCGAAAGAACATCTTTCCCAATCCCTAAGAAGAAGGAAGAAACTTGCAAATCAGATGAATGTTCAGAATTACATTGAAGAAAAGATTGAAGATCTTTTTCCCTCAAATAACTCAGATGAAGCAAACAATGCTATCAAAGAACTCCTAGAAAAGAATGGGTCTCTGCAGGAAGAAGTGAGAAAATTGAAAAGAGAACAAGAGCTACACTATACAAGATTCTGTGAGATCTTGGAACAAAGAAACAAGTTGAAAGATGAATTAGATGGAAGAAACATTGAAGTCCAAAACAAAACCCTTCAGCTAGAAAACCTAATTGATCAGATCTCTCATACAAATGAGGAAATTCTGAATCTAAGATCAGAAATAGAAAGCACAAGAGAAGAACTAAGATCTGAAAAGGAAATCAATCTAAGATTGGTGGATGACCTAAACGCTGAAAAACAAATCAATGAAGGAATTCTGAAAAGTCAAGAAGACTTGAATTAGCTGTATGAGCGAAATCTTCATAGGAAAAAAGGAAAAGCAGGACTTGGATACAAAGGAGAAGGCGAATCTTCCAAGCAAGGTACTCAAAGAAATCAAAAACCTACTTGTAATCATTGTGGTAAAATAGGACATACTTCAAATAAATGTTGGAATAATGAAAAAGTAGAATTCAATGGAAAATGTTACAACTGCAATCAACCTGGTCACAAAGCAAATGAATGCAGGGAAAAACCTAGATTCAGAGGTAATTGTCACAAGTGCAACAAACAGGGTCACAAGGCATCCGAGTGCAGATCCAAGACATTTAATCCAGCAGAACAAATTATGAAAGCAATGTTTGGATGGGACTACAACACCTGGTGTAGATGTCATTACTGTGGAGAATATGGACACATTAGCATGAATTGCATAAAACATCATCTAAGGAAAAGAGATACTACCGTAAGATGCTTCAAATGCACTAAACTCGATCACATATCCAGAAACTGCATGAATGCTAGTGAAGTTGAAGATGGAAAGAAAAATGAAGCAACTAAGGTCAGGAAATAGGTGAGACAAAAATGGATTCCTAAAGCTACCGAGCAATCCACTCCAAGTAATGGAATGGATGGCTCTACCGACTCAAACTAAATTTCCAAGAAAGCACTAGAACTGTATTCTCATAGACCAATCTCAAGCAGTTCCAAAATGGAATTAAAAGAAAGATCTAAACTAGCATACAAGATGCAGTAAGATCACCGAGCAAGGTCGGTATCAGTCTTCATCGAGAAAGGTCGGTACCCGTCTTTACCGAGCGAGGTCGGAGCAATATGAATTCTCGAATTCACCGAGTTGCGAAGTCTTTACCAAGCAATTAATTCTTAGTGGGTGAGAGTCTGTCAAAATTCATACCCTAATTTGAAATGATTATTAATGACAGAGTTGTAAACTAAAAGCAAGTAATCGAACTCATTCTTCACCGCGAACCTTTAGCACTTTGAGAGCAAAAAATTTCAAGAGCAACCCAGCGATTCAATACTTTTGTGAAAGGAATTTTTTGTGAGCTACCATGGCATCATCCAGCACTTCAGCAAAGAAAGGATCTGATATGTTAGTCCAAGGGGAGTGGAAAGCACTAGATTTCAAGATCGTGCCCGCTATTGCAGCAGCCCTAGATCCGAACGGAGCTCAATCTCAGATTCCTCCTAAGGTACTACTTATTAACGATATCCGCAATCATTTCAACTGTTCAATTCATGAAATGGGGAACCTAGAACTAGATATTATGCGTGAAAAACTGTGTGTGGATGATATTCTGAAACCCGAGCACAAACATCTGGAAGATAAAGGTTTAGTTCACATTGCACATCTACCTCAAAACTTTTGAGATAAATGGGTTAGATACATTCTCAGCCGTGTACATGATGGCAAGATTTGGCTTGAGCAACCTATAGAGATCACAAAGAAGATGATTCATCAAATCACCGGTCTTCCCATGTTGAACAAAGCAAAAACTACCAAAACCCTAGGTCGGACGGAACTAGAGAAGAAAACCCTAGCCGAGTGGGACGGTAGAGGCATGAAAGTTAGCAGCATCACTGATGTTGAACTGAAGTTTGGTAGTCACATTATTGCCCATAAGATTTACAGTTCTAGTCGACAGAACAGTGTCTCCTGTGAAGCTATTGACCTAGCATACAAAGTGGTCAAGAATAACTTAACATTTGAACTAGCAGACTTATTGTTAAAGCAGTTTAACAAAAATATGGAAAGCATTAAAACTTCCAAAAACAATCCATCTAAGTTTGGATCCTTATTCGTCTATTTATTTTTCTATGTTCTAAAATTCTTCCCTTCTAAAGAAAAATTTTTATGGAGAAAAGATGTGCCAGTCCTCTATGAAATAAATGAATACATCTCAAAAATGGGTCAAAATTTTGAAAGCATCATGGATAATTATTTTGAGTCTTTCAAAGAGAAAATGAATGACAGATTCTGGATTCCACAGAAGTTGGTGGAAGATTACAAAGATGACATTTGTTTTATGGTGGATTGTGATAATATATATATTCAAGCAATTAAACCAAGGACTGTATATGTAAAACCTCTTCCTTATGAGGTAAATATTGATGAAACCAAGGATATCATTGAAGCTCTTCTTAATCAGCCTGTCAATCCCAAAGCTCCATATTTTGGAACATATGATGAAGCTAAGGTGAGAATTGAACTAAGCATAAAGCTTCCACAGAGGGTAAACAAAGGAAAGAAGAGGATAGCCAAAATACAAATGATAACCGAGGACAAAGAAGAAAAAGATGAAGAAGAAGAGGAAAAGGATGAGAAAATAGAGGAACCAGAACCTGTGAAGAAGAAAGGAAAGGTATTCATCACTAAGGCACCTAACCCTCCTACTGCTGTATTTACAAGGAGAAATACAAGAGGCAAGGAAGACAAGGCAGACAAGGCAGATAAAGACATAGTATTCAAAAGGCCTCCTCTAAACCTTCAAGAAAAGCTCAAACTCTTTAGAGATGGATCAGGATCTGGAGTAAGTAACACAAAATCCTTAAGATATGAAACCAGATCGGAAATAGAATAGAAGGAAATAGAAGATGCTGTTATTGGGAAGATGGGATAGTGGAAATACTCTCCTGAAGAAATAGCCCCACAGGTTCCAGCAGTTCTATTAAATCCAATAAAAATGAGATGGAGCAATGCAAAGCAAACGGTGATAGACATATTTGATCAAAACCTGAGACAGCTGATGCCGAGCTTGAAAAATGATGAAGTAAAGAAGGCATTAAAAGAAAATGAAAGTAAGATGACATTGAAGTTCAATACTTGTTTGATTTTGATCAACAATATTGAATCGGTTGTGAAGGCTGCAAATGCTACATGGAAGAACATATACCACCTTCACCAACCGAGTATTGAAACAGTCATAATAAAAGATATTGAAGATGACAGTGATGAACAAGAAGAAGACACTGAGGTAGATGATATTGTGAGGATAGCAGTAGAAGTCATTGCATCCCTTCCTACCTCTCCAGTAAAAGTTTCTACATCCAGCCCAGAGACACCTTCAAGCATGGTTGTGACAACTTCCACATTTGTCCAATCATCCTTAGCAACAACAGAAGTAGCTACCATTTCTTCTACCGAGCTGCAGTCTCCTGCACCATCAAGTTTTCCAGCAGTAAGTTTTCCAGTTTTTGAATCTTCAAGTGTAAATATTTTAAGTTCTCCAGTAGAAAGTATGCCAGTCTCTATAGCCAGCCCTACTTTATCTACTGTCACCACTACCAAAGCATTTAGTACAGATAAGCCTAAGGCTCTACTGAGTATAAAATTTTTGGGTAAGAATATAGTAGAGGATATAGACCTAGATGAAGAGATAGAAATTCCTACATTAGATTTTGCAAATCTATTAGCGGACCAAATGCAAAATATAGGTGAGATCCTCCAAAGGAAAGAAAAACAAAAGAAACTTAAAGAGGAGAGAGACAAGGAATATCAAATCATCAAGGATGCTAAGGACATTTTGTCTGATGCATTAGGCATTAAGGTAGACTCCTCCCAACATGTTTTGTTACAATTAGCAGAAGTAGTTGAGAAATACAATGAGGATTCATCTGGGATAGAAAAGTTAGTTGAAAGAGCCGAGAAGAGATTCAACAATAAAGTGCTTGAGCACATTGCTCAGCACATAGCTATTAACCAAGTAGAATTGTCTTCAGTTTTGTCTAACATTGAATCTATCTATTCGAATGCTACCTCTCTTTTGGCCAGATTGTGCAATATTGCCGAGTTCACAAAGGATGTTAAGGATAAAATGAATAAAATGGATGAGGATATGAAGATTAGCATACAGAAGCTACAACTTGAACCAAGTTCAAGCTCTGCTCATCACATGAAAATCTCACACCTATCAAATATGCAATCTGATCTACTGAAAGAAGACACAAGGATCCGGTCCACACTGCTAGACATCCAACACACGATCCTTCCCATCATGAATACAATGCATAAGCACATTGAACATTCCAAAACATTGATTCATGACAATCAGTTCTCTATAGCAGATCACATGATTGAACTCTCTGCAGAAGTCCAAATTGCTATACAAACATGTAAGATCCTGCAAGAATGTTGGGATAGAACCCTGGCACTAATAATGAAGGTACATTCTGATTTTCTATCAAATTTTGGATTCTCTCTGTAAATAACTTGTATATGCACCTTTGGCATTATCATCAAAAAGGGGGAGATATGTATAGAAGGAGAGATATGTATAGAAGAAGATTTGTATAAGAAACAGTTAGCACATTGAAAAGGGGAGAAAATGTATAAAGCCCTATAACAAAGACAAATTTTGAAAAATCAAAATAAAACTCAGCATGATTCGTGTATATAAGTTTTGGCCAATAAGTGTTTTTGTCACTAATGCCAAAGGGGGAGATTGTTGGCATTAAGCAGAATTGCCACTAGTGACAACACTTAGTTGCATTCTTAGTGCAAACCAAGCAGACAGTGCAAACCGAGCAAGTTAGTACAAACCGAACAGGACAGTGTAAACCGAGTAACATCATGTCTACCGAGTCACCAGTATTTACCGGGTTCAAAACCTACCGAGTGATCAGTATGAACCGTGCCTTCACTTCTACCGAGTGCATGACGATGCCGAGTAATGCAGTGGACGCTGAGTATTAGAAAGTCACCGAGTCAGTTTGCAGGAACCGTGTAACCATACTTGGGCTGACTTAGTAGCACTTATGTTTATTTGTCAAGCCAACTTTGTAATTGTAATTGTAATTAATTGTTTAAGACTGGTATATAAACAATGTTGTAAAAATGTCAAGATGTATGTAAGAAGAATATGTGAAAGAGAAAGAAAGGCAGAGATAAGCGAATTACAAAAACGCTTCAGCAGTATAAGGAACAGCAAAGACAAATTCATCACAGAAGGTGATCAGTACATCAGCGAATCTCAATCAACAATCCAGTTGCAAAGCAAGAGATCTACTGTTTCATCCTAACAGGTGAATCAGTACCAAATCCTTTAACCGGGTAGACTTAACAGTCTTTTGTAAAATCTCTTTACCGAGTGCATACTTCATTGTATGTTTTGTAAATCCTTTAACAAGGTGGATTTAGCAATCCTTATTGCTCCTAACAGGGCAGATCATCAGAAGTGATCAAATTGTAAGCCTTAACCAGCCAACTTTATTCTGCAGTATTAAAGCTTTGTGGGTCTCATCCCCACCCCAGTTTTACTTTCTTTTGGAAGGTTTCTGGGTAACCAAATCTATGTGTCATTATTGTGAATGCTTTTAAGTTTCATGCTTTCTGTATGCAAAGGTTAAAGTGAATTACATGTTAATACATCTGTAATTGAAAGAAAATTTGGAGTTACTGATTCACCCCTCCCCTCTCAGTAACTCGGTTAATTCCTGAATATTTCCAACAAGATGTTGATTCTTTTTAGATAGATCTGGTATGGTTCCTTCAGATGCATCAGATATGCCACTTGATCTAGATCTAGATGACTCAAATGGACCATCTATCTCTTCTTCATGATAATCAATCTCACTATATACCAAAATTCCATATCCTTCCTTTTGACCAGTAACTCTTTCATATTTTCTTTGGCTTCTTTGAATTGTTCAATGTAGATCTGCAACTAAAATTTTTGATTCTCAAGAGTTCTATCAAGATTATACATTTCCATACTTAATATATTTACTCTTTAGCGGTTAAAGTTCCTTAACAAGCGAACTAGCTCTCATACCAATTGTTTTTATTATGGAAAGATGTGTAAAGAGAGGGGAGGGGTGAATCTGTAGCAAGTTAAAAATTTTTAAAATGAATCTCTGTAAACATGAATATCACTAACCAATTATATAAATTTCATTTAACATACATCCAAGATATAACTAAAATGTAAAAGAATGTAATATAATCAATAAACCATTCATGAAACTTCATACACATAACAAAATTTGTCAATTAAGGCTACAAAGATTGTGATTACTTCTGGTGATCTTTCCCTATTAGGAGTAACAATGAGATCAGCTAGGTCTACACGGTTAGAGGATTTTAGAAACATAATCAAGTGTGCACTCCATTAATATATTTTACTATGGATGGTTAAGTCCACTCTATGAGGAAATTTTGAGTCTGCTATAGTTGTTAGAGAGTAAAGTGATATATGAACTGAGTCAAATACAACTCAAATTTCTGAAATTAGATCCTTTAAGTAGAATAATAATGTCACCTTTCTATGATGAATATTTCCTTCTGAACTACTTCAAGTAGCCTTATAATTGTTTAGATAACCTGAATGCTTCTATCAAAATTCTTATGTCAAAACTATGTCTGATCTTTATATGTCCTTTAGTGCGGCTACTTCTTGATGATACATGTCAAAATAACTTCTTTACAAATTTTATATCAAACTGATCTTGAACTAATTGTTAGGAATGGGAACGTTGAGATGAGGGGGTGTGAATTAGTGTTCACTGTATTTTATCTCTTCACTTAATCTTGAAACTGAACTTATTTTCTTAAGTAATGAAATGAACATCCACATAAACATGAAACATGAAATCAACACATAACACCAATATGGTTACGGGGAAATCCAAATAGGTAAAAATCTAGGTGGGAATTGACACCCACTAATATTCTATACTAGTGTTTTATGATCCTCGTTAGAAGATCCTTAACCCTGTTAGGAGTTTCTTTACAGTGCATTAAGTACAATAGACATTTTCAAGGTTCAGACCCTATTAGGAGTCTTTTACAATAGTCCCTATTAGGGGAGTGGATTCACTATCCTAGAGCTCACTACTCAAGTGGTGAAGGCTAAAACCTTATGATCTTAGATACACACTATATCTGCTGGATGAATTATCACTGTGATACTGCTTGTTAGATTAGTTCCATTGATGCACTAATGCTTTCACCTCTTACAAATATCTAATACATCTTAATGTCTCTTTTCATACTTCTACTCTACTTCTCACAACTCTATCTCAACTTCCATGCCAATTACAATGGGCGGATCTCATATTTATATGCGCATATAAAATAAAGAACTAGGTCGGCCCTTAAACCTATTACATACAATGCTTCCAATTGAATTGGCTCAAGTGTGTTTACAAAAAAACTTATTTACATGTTGGAAACCTAATTACAATAGGTGCATAGCCTTTACATCATAAGAATATAACCGCATATCAAAATGCTAACAGTCGGCTGCTTACTCTATTCTTCTCTAGCACACACTGGCTATGTAACTTCAACTGTCTTTATCTTTCTCATACTTGCATATCTGATCATGTGCTCATAGAATAAGCATGAATATAGTCTAACCAACTTATCTTCTAGGGCACATACCAAAATTTGATCTTACACATGTGTGCTGATGCTCTGAGCTTTAGGTACTTTGTACACTGTCTAGTCTTCAACACTTAACTGATTTTTGATCTTCTCATTAAGTTCCCTAACTCCAAACTGCTATATGACTTTGTTGCCATAATGACAACATTATACTAAGTCATATACACCAATGTAGCCAAATTCCCAACAATCTCCACCTTTTTCATTGATGGCAACAAAGGAATATGGCCAAGTTGCTAACTATCCCTTAGCACAAAAAAATTTATCTTATATACAAACTTCTATCTTATAACTCCCTATACATATCTATAATCCATATTCTATACATACTCCCCCTTTGACATTAATGACAAAGGTGTGTCAAAACTGAATCTACAAAACACTTATTATGATAGTACATCTGGATATGCAATCGACAAGTTATGGATCTCCTTCTTCAAAATGTTATCAAAGAATTGACAATTTGGAGATGGGCACATAGTGCATATTGCATCTTCTCCATCTTCTTCAAATCTATGGTAGGACCTTGATCATATGTCACCATGGTGGCATAGATCTCCTTGATATTCTAATTTAGTATGGTTAATGGGGGTGCAAGAGCATTCCTTAGCTAAGTGTATCTAGCCCTTATCTTGGTCATCTCTTTTTCTGCCTTCTCAATCTTGTCTAACTATGCTTGGTAGACATTGTTGCACATGTTCACATCAATAGATGGATCTTCTACTAATTTTCTTATGCTGTCTATCATGACTTCTGCCTCTTGTACCTTTTTGTATAGATCACCAGTTAGCTTGTCTTTGTTCATACATTCAACAATGATCTTTCTTCCTTTGCTACAAAATCCTTTAGGGATGCTTGACCATCTTTTAGTGAGCTCAGGTCAAGTGCATAGTTGCTAACCAATTCATTGACCCTTTTGTTCATATACTACTCCTTTGCAACTAAGGATGTAGATTCTTTCAGGCTAGAGAATTTTCCCTTGAACTGTAAAATTACTAAACTAACATCATCAACTAAGTGTACTTTGGACACTTTCTTGTCTATTGGCAACAAGCTGTTTAGAATGTTTACTGAATCTACAAGGAGGGGATTCCTCATTACTTGTTTCTCCTTGGCCTTCTCCATAGCTAAGAAATTGAACTTAATTAGGTCTTCTTCTCCCCATGAATCCAAATTGGTTGTGTCAGGTGTCAAACTTGACAACAATGCTGTTGAGGGAGTGGTGGGAGTGCTATCCATCACTTCTTGTTGTACCTTGATTGGTTCAACTGATGTTTCATCTTTTTGTTCACTTGTTTTTATTTTTTCTTCTTTTTTTTTCATCTTCCTTTTCTATTTCTTTTCCTTCTTCTTTCTTATTAGTTACATCCTCAATCAATATTTCTTCTTGAGTAGGAGGAGTGTTATTGCATAGGATTTTAGCTTCTTGTGTGCTCACAAGAGCTTCTTCAAACTTGTCCAGATCCATATATGAGGCCGCAATTTCTATCTCAACATTGTCAATGAGAATGGCTTCATCCTTAGGTGTCTCTATCATGGGTACAGTCTTTTCTATCTCTGTGGATGTATCAACTACATGCATTGAATCATGTGAACTTGTAGATTGTACCTTGATAGTCTCTGACTCTTTGGAAACCATTGTGGGTACTTGTGTTGTAGGCATAGTGGTTGGATACATGTGTCTATTCATAAATACCTTCTCAAAGGCTTTCTTTGTTTCCTTAAGCACCAGTTCATAGTTTTTGTCCATAATGAGCAAGGTCCTTGACTTGGTTCTTAGATGTGGCTTTACTAAGTCTAACAACAAAGACTTCTCTTCTAAGGAACACATTGGAAGGTTATCATCTAAAATCTTTTCTCTTATCCTTAGATCTTCTTCAATGGCCTATCTCTTCTTAAACTTTAACATGTGTTTAACTATCATTTCATGTATCTCAAATTTATCAATCATATTGTATTTCTCATAGAACTTTCCTACTTGATCAATTCTTCCTTCATCAATTATTCTTGCACTAAGCACACTGAGACTAGGTTTGAAACTTAATTCAGGGGGCGCTTGCATGTTTCTTCAGTTTCTTGTTACTCTCAAGGATGGATGAATGGTACCAACCTCTTTCTTCCTCTTATCTATTATCTTATACTTGAGAGGAGTAGTGAGATCAATAGTTAATGTGGGTGTACAAGGAGTAACATTAGTTTTATTCTTCTGATCATCATATTTTTCTATCTTCACCTTCTTCAACTTAGGATCATCTGATTTTTCATTTGCTGCATTTGCGCTCTCAATTTCCAAAGCAATCTTTTGTTCCCTTGCTTTGTCTAGGTCTTCTTGAGACACTCCATGAATTCTTAAGATCTTAGAGGTGACCTTGGCAACTTTCCTCTTTGTTATTGCATTGTTTAGTTTAGCATCTATCTCTCTTATCTTCTCCTCATAGGTTCCCCATCTTGTCTCATTGGGGTCTTTAGGTGCTGACAATAGAACTTGAGCATAGGCATCTAGAATAGGCTCTTCTACTTCATATCCTAGTGGATAAATTCACTTAGTCCTTGGTTCCACTACCTCCATGCATGTTGTGTCAGTTTCAACCATAAAATAGATAGTATCCTTATACTTTTCAACTATCTTCTCTGGTATCACGTACCTCATTTTCATCTTAGCCCTAAATGTCTTCAATTCTAGGGTCATATAGTCTCTTAGAGTTCTCTCAATAGATGCCTTGAGAGATATCTATGGCATTGTGGGAATGGATTTGTCTAGATACAAATTAGATACATTTCCAATAATGTGGAAGTACATATAAATGATTAAAGGCCCAAATCAGAATATCTTGGTCTTATCATGCTTGATTACCTTGATGTTGTGAATTAGTTGTGCATGCAAGATTTCACACAAGTTGAACTCTCCGTTTTCATTTATAATTCTTATGGTTGTAAGAATTGTGGCCACAAATACACTATTTACCTTCCTAGTGTGTTGAAACCTATATCCAAGTATCATAGACATCAATTTGACATCACTTTTCTCTATAGGCTCTGTGGTCATACCACGCCTATCACTCCTTGCTTTGCAAGTCTGTTCAACAATCTTTCTCACATCTTTTCCCACTGGAAGAATGGTGCCTATCTTAAGGAGGCCTATCATCTCATGAATTAGGTCACCAGTTATTCTGACTGGTACTTCACCTATCAAAAATAGGTCATCATGAATTCTGCTTAGTAGAATTTTGATCCATTCTGATTCATAGAACTCATATGTTGTAGCATACTCAATTATAGGATGATTTTCCCATCATGCATACTCATCCATGAAGGTTTTTTCTGGTTTCAAGATAGTTTCCATGTGTTCCCTTAATCTATCCAATCCTATTGGTTCTTTCTTACAGTAGATGTATGCCCTAATGTCCTAAACATGCATAATGCCCATAGGTGTGTGGGAGAATGCCCCTCTAGGTCATCTAGTGTAGATTTAAATGGATGCCTCTTGAACATATATATTTTCTTCTCTACAACATCAAATACTATAGGAGTAGCCATCACTTACTTGTAAATTGCTTTCACAAAGGTTTCCAAGAGATTCTGAATCAGTGAGATGAACTAGGGTTTCCACAACTGATCAAATGCATAGTGGATCACTTGATGAATGAAATTTCAATGCTTCTCAATCAACTACTAAGGATTTTATGTTCTTTAATCTCTCTCAATAAGAATGAAATGAGAGATCTTCTATCTTCTATGTACTCTAAAGTAGAAATTCTATCATTAATGCTTGTCACGTAAACCAGGTTGTCATTAGAAAATTCCTAACTTTCATTCTGCAAATAATCAACTAGTGCTCTCTTGCACGAAGGTTCCTCTAGTCTCCAAAATTTTAAGTCCAAAGGCACATACTCTAAGAGTGAGTATACTAGCCATGTAGGGGTATAGAGATAAATTAGCTCACCCTATTACCTAGAGGGCCATTCATCCAGATGTAGAGGGTGCGTCCACTGGGGATGCATCCAATACATACTCATCAACCTTGTCCTTTTTGGCTTTTGACCAAATCAAGCTCGCATCCTTTGAGGATTTTACAAAATTAAATTCTCCTTCAGGATCCAAACTTGGTTCTTTGGTCTTTTTAGGGCTTTCTTTACCTTGTGTCCTTGATCTACAAAACTTTGAGATGTGTCCAGCCTTGTTACAAGAGTGACAAATGATTGGAGGCCTTATATTCCTCAGTGCATTGACATGAGTCATCATTTTACATTGTCTAGCTAAGTGACCATTATAGTTACATATCTAGCATGTAACATTATAAGAATTTCTCATATTAGACTGATTATGATTTCTTTAATTGTCCTGAGTCTTGTTCTTCTAACTTGTCTTGCAAGTCATAGTTCTATGACCAAATTTGTTGTATGAATAATAGTAGTCATTAAAAGGTCTTACCTCAGTACAGTTCCTTGCTATATGTATATGCTTATTACATGCATAACAAGTGTAGTCTACTTTCTTGTCCTCATTATTAGGTGGTTCACCAATATCTTTGGTTTGATCTTGAGTCTTCTTAGTATCAATAGAGTCTTTTTGTGTATTCATTCTTGCTCACATGTTGTCAATCTGATTTTGTGCTTCATTGAATCCAATGCACCTCTTATCTCCCTTGAGTCTCCTTGCATATAACTAAGATTCTATCAAATCAGAACTGGTGCACAATTTATCAATGTGATTCTTTGCCTCTCTCAATTCAAATTCCAAGCTCTCCTTGATGTTTCTTAGCTCCAAAATTTCCATTTTTTCTTGCCTCAATTCTTCATTGAGTTGAAGGTTTTCTTTGACCTCTTCTTCATAAACATCCTAATTGTTAATCATCTTATCATAAAATTATTCAATCTTTTCTTTTAAGGATGTTTTTTCTTCATTTAGCTTCTTGATCATTGTTCCTAGATCATTGGTAGAGCATTCTTTTAAACCCTTTCTATGCCTTTTGATGACTAATTGAGCATCACTAATTTTTCATTTTAGTTCTTCAACTTCTCTTTTAGATTTTTCTAGGTCATCAAGAGTTGCTTCAAGATTTCTCTTCAGATGTTTCATTTCTACTTTGTCCATGATCTCCTCAAGTGGTTAAACTTCTTTGCTAAGGACCAGAGCTCTATTACCAATTCTCAGGAATGGGAACATTGAGAGGGGGGGTGAAATAGTGTTCAGTGTATTTTAACTTTTCACTTAATCTTTAAACTATACTTATTTTCCTAAGTAATGAAATGAACATCCACATAAACATGAAACATGAAATCAACACATAACACCAATATGGCTATGGGTAAACACAAATAGGTAAAAACTTCAGTGGGAATTAACACCCACTAATATTATGTACTAGTATTTTATGATCCTTGTAGAAGATCCTTAACCCTATTAGGAGTTTCTTTACAATGCATTAAGTATAGTAGAACTTGTCAAGGGTCAGACCTTGTTAGAAGTATTTTAAAATAGTCCTTGTTAGGGGAGTGGACACACTATCCTAAAGCTCACTGCTCAAGTGGTGAAGGCTACAACTTTCTGATCTCAGATACACACTATATCTCCTGGATGAACTGTCACTGTGACACTGCATGTCAGATTAGTTCCTTTGATGCGCTAATGCTTTCACCTATTGCAAAGCTCTAATACATCTTAATGTCTCTTTGCATACTTCTTATATGCTTCTCAAAACTCTATCTCAATTTCCATGCCAATTACAATGGGCGCATCTCATATTTATATGTGCATACAAAATAAACAACTAGGTCAGCCCTTAAACCTATTACATACAATGCTTCCAATTGAATATGCTCAAGAATGTTTACAAAAAAACTTATTTACATGTTAGAAACCTAATTACAATAGGCACATAGCCTTTACATCATTAGAATATAACCACAAATCAAAATTGTAACAATCGGTTGCTTACTCTGTTCTTCTCTGGCACACACTAGCTGTGTAACTTCAGCTTTTTGTATCTTTATCATACTTGCATATATTATCATGCGCTCATATACTAAGAATGAATATATTCTAACCAAATTTTATTCTAGGGAACATACCAAAATTTGATCTTACACATGTGTGCTGATGCTCTAAGCTTTAGGTACTCTGTACACTATCCAGTCTTCAACACTTAGTTGATTTCTGGTCTCCTCATTAAGTGCACTGACTCGAAACTACTATATGACTTTGTTGCCATAATGAAAACATTATACTAAGTCATATACACCAGTGTAGCCAACTTGTCAAAACTAATTATGGTTTGGACTCTATCTTAGAAAAACTAAGATCTATGGTATAAATGAATAACCTAGATCAAAATTACATAATAAGATCATAAAAAATTTAATGATTACGTCCATATTAAATCTTGTCTCAATCTTGGTAAACCCTTTCCTTAATCGATCTACACCATTTTCCTTGTAGTTTTTGCCATTCCAAACTTCTATATCATTTCTTATTTCACTTATTGTATACTACATTCATCACTCAATAATTAACTTGTGCTTGGTTTATATGAATGCCTGATGATTATTATGCTCAGTACTTAGCAATCATCTAGTTGGGTCAGAGTCCTTGGTCAAAGTTATGTTCGGTTAACTTAGAGATCTTCCTTGTATTATGCTTGATGTATAGACTCTCTGTATTGACCAACTATCCCCTTTTATCTCCTTTTTTGACTGTATGATTGAATGATACTAATGAAAACCATTAATGCTCTATAGGAGTAACATAGACCATAGACTATCTCAAATGGGCTTTTATTGATGGTCCTATTAATAGTATCATTGTAGGCATACTTGAATTGAGAATTTAATTGATCCCATGATTGGTGATACTCTTTGGTTAAGCTTCTTATAAGATTCTGCAAGCTTTTGGTGACTACCTCAGTCTTCCCATCCATTTCGGGGTGGTATGAAAACTCGAAAGACAAGTTAGTGCCAAGTTTATGCCATAATGTTTTCCAAATATGACTCATGAATTTAGAGTTTCTATCAGATACTATACTTAATGTTAGTCCATGGATCATTACCACTTTTCTAAAACACAAGTTGGCTATATGTAAAGCTTTATGGATAGTCTTGCATGGCACAATGTGAGCCATCTTGCTAAATCTATCTATAATCACATAGATGATGTCATGTCCTTGCTTGTTCTTAGGAAATCCTACTGCAAAGTTTGGAAGGGGTTGATATAACCCTACATTGGATGAACTACCCTTGGAATTCTGACAAATTATGCAAGTCTCCACATATCGTTTGATGTCTAGATTAATCCTAGGCCAATAATAGAACCTTTGGACCAACTCCAATATTTTATGGACTCCCAAATGTCCTCCCAATTACCCATTATGTTTTTCTTCGATGAGGTTCTCCTTCATGGATTCTCTAGGCACACATAGTTGCCCTACCCTAAAAAAATACCTTCTTGGATGAGGTAATCAACATATTCACTATTGAAATAGATTTGAAAATCTTTACCTACCTTATAAGGTTATAAGAAGTCTTCATCTTCTAGGTACAAGTCCTTGAAACTATTTATGCCTATGCTTCTTAGTTGAACTTCTTGGATTGTCAAGAGTCTCCAACTTAGGGCATCTACCACTTCATTTTTTTGAACCTTCTTGTACTTTATGGTGAAGGTATAGTGTTATCTCTATTTGAGCATAAGATATTGTCATTAGTATCAAAGTGAATTAGTTAGTTATCTTTGATGATCAATAGGTACAATGAAGAACTACAAGCTACATTGTGCTGGTCAGTTAATCAAAGAAGCCTTCATATCGAGTACTCTTAAGGTAGTATTGAGAGCTCAATGGAAACAAGTTTAATCGGGAACCAAAGTAGTTTTACCGAGCATTAGGTATACTGAGCTCTAATTTTTAGTAAACACCAAGTACCTATATATTCACCAAGAAGAATTGGCTATGTTTTCCAAGAAATATAGGAAATGGAATAGTAATTTGTTATGGCACATTTAACTATGTAAATGGTTACAATGGGTTCATTAAAAATTTTACCAACATCGAGGATTATTTATTTTGGATGCAATCATAACTAAATATAATGATGATCCCTATGTAATAGTCAGATCTAGGTTAATTTTGTATACCATAGATCTTAGGTTTTTTCCTAAGAAGATGTAAACCTAATTAGGTCATGGCAGTCATGGAGATCATAACATTATGCTATATATTTGACACTAGTAGATTTGAGGTCAAATTTTGACCAAATTTATCGACCAAAGTGGAAATGGTCTTAAAATTTTCTTTTTTTTTCCTTTTATCCCCGTGTTGGTCGAAATTTCGACCAATACGGGGATAAAATGTAAAAAAAAAGAAGAAGATGCATTTCATTTTTACTTTACCCCTTTCTTTTTCAGTGCGGGCGACAGTGGGCGGGAGCGGGCGAGAAGGCGGGGACAACTGTGTATGAATTTTTTGTCTCTAATTCTATTTTTTTTCTAAATTGTTATATGGTTTTACTATTCCCGCAAAGTGTTAAGAAAGATGCAATAAATCTTCACATCTTTGTGTTGCTCTGGCAATAGTAACCAGTGTGGAACATTGTGTTGCTATCGAGTTTCTTTGTAATGAAATTTGTTAGACTATGACAGAACTTTAATAAGCATTATCGAAGTTTCAATAAAATATCTTAGGGCATAGTTTATTGGTTTTATGAAACTATGGAATCTGCATTGAATAAAACTATGATGTTATCTAGTTTGTATTATAAGAGGTTTTGAACTGTTATAACTGCATAGAATCATTTTAGACTTCACAGCTTGCAAGAATCAGTATATCGGGTTCGATTATATGTTAAATCCTTGACTTGTGGTTCCCCAAATGGTTATCAATACCTTTGGATGGAGAGCAAGCCAAGGATAGATGTAAACAATGAAACATTAAGCACATAAAATGGGAAGCAATTGGCTGCTTCTAGAACCGATGCCCGAACTAGTGCATAAAAGGTGTAATCAAATCGGTGCCTAATCGGCACACATTATGTGAACAGTTCACAAATTGTGCCCTAAATAAACAATAAACAAGAAAACAAATGGTGAGTCAATTAGATGAACATATTTTTTGATACCCTAGACCGTAAAAGGGGTGAATACAACCCAGTGGTAAACGGGTGTTTAATACCAGTCGAATTTGATTGCACAGTCTCAAAGGAATGTTAGATATTAACAGTAAAGACAATCTGTCGAATCTAGATTGAGGATACTCTGAATTTGTGAAGAATCATCTGCTGTGAAAGAATGTTTAAAGTGGGGAAGTTCGATAGCCAAAAGTCAAGCTAGGCTTACAAAATCTTTTACCGATTGCAACCACTCATCAAACCACTGCTAAAACTTCCAGATGGAACCGAGTTTAAATTGATCAAATAGACTCAAAGATTCCCTATAGAAGTTTGCAGTGATAGTTAGTGGTTAAAGAGGTAAATTCACAAGCCTTATCAATACCTGTAGAAGAACACATTGTGCCTGCTCTGTTCACATTGCAGAAACAGAGAAAATAAGAAGAATCAAATACAAATCTTCAAGTTAAAGTTGTGATCAGTTGTAACATAGAGAGTTATGTTCAAAAGAGTGAATATACATATATTGTAAACACAGAAGTTATATTTTCCTGTGGTAAGAAACAGAACCAGAAAACATCACAAGCTAAGTTTGGTAGATTGTGTAAAGAAATTACAGTCATCGATTGGCAGTCTGAAATTTATATTTTCTGTTACCAAATTGAGGGATTTGGAATTATCAGTTGAATTTGTGACTGTGCTTGGAGTCATTAATCGTGTGAACCTATAATAGAATGTGGGAATCTATTCAAACTTTAGCTGTCTAAAGCTTGGCATCAAACTGTTATGATTTCAAGAATAGGTTACACATTTGGTGTTATTTTCTTTTATTAGAATCAACAAATTAAAAGTGACACTCACTATAAGGACAGTCACAAATGAGGACAGTCACAAATGAGGACATCTCACAGTGACTATCCCTTGTGTAATTGCCACTTGAATGCATTGCTATTGAACCACATTAATGCTTTTTTCCTTCAACAAATGAGGATAGTCACTGTAAAGACAACATGATAATGTACACTCACTATAAGGACAGTCACAAATGAGGACATCTCACAGTGACTGTCCCTTGTGTAATTGCCACTTGAATGTATTGCTATTCAGCCACATTAATGCTTTTCTTCTTCAACAAATGAGGATAGTCACTCTAAAGACAACATGATAATGTACACTCACTGTAAGTGTACATTATCATGTTGTCATGATAATGTACACTCACTATAAGTGTACATTATCATGTTGTCTTTATAGTGATAGTCCTCATTGAAGTGGCAATTACACAAGGGATAGTCACTGTGAGAACTTCTCATTTTGTGAAATTACACAAGGAACAGTCACTGTGAGATGTCCTCATTTGTGACAAGGACAATCACACATGAGGACATCTCACAGTGATTCTCCCTTGTGTAATTTCCACTTGATCAAATGTATTGCTATTGAGCCACATTAATGCTTTTCTTCTTCAACAAATGATGACAGTCACTCTAAAGACAACATGATAATGTACACTCACTATAAGGATAGTCACAAATGAGGACATCTCACAGTGACTATCCCTTGTGTAATTGCCACTTGAATGCATTGCTATTGAACCACATTAATGCTTTTTTCCTTCAACAAATGAGGATAGTCACTGTAAAGACAACATGATAATGTACACTCACTATAAGGACAGTCACAAATGAGGACATCTCACAGTGACTGTCCCTTGTGTAATTGCCACTTGAATGTATTGCTATTCAGCCACATTAATGCTTTTCTTCTTCAACAAATGAGGATAGTCACTCTAAAGACAACATGATAATGTACACTCACTATAACGACAGTCACAAATGAGGACATCTCACAGTGACTGTCCCTTGTGTAATTGCCACTTGAATGTATTGCTATTCAGCCACATTAATGCTTTTCTTCTTCAACAATAGTCACTCTAAAGACAACATGATAATGTACACTCACTGTAAGTGTACATTATCATGTTGTCTTTACAGTGACTATCCTCATTCAAGTGGCAATTACACAAGGGACAGTCACTGTGAGAACTTCTCATTTTGTGAAATTACACAAGGTCACAAAAATTACAAAACAAAAATAATATTACAGTTCACAAAAATAATTTTGTGAACTTCTAATATTATGACACATGAGGACAGTCACTGTGAAGACAACATGATAATGTACACTCACTATAAGATCGATGTTGATGCAGAGTGGCAACAAAAGGTGATGGAATTCAATCAAATGCTTGTTTAAACCCACAAACTCCTATTAGGCTTCAAAGCCACTCAAAGACAAAATAGTCACAAAACCTTAGATCTAGATTCCAAACTTTCAAAGATGGTGTTAGATGTGTTAAGAAAGAGGATTCAATAGGTTTCAAGAAGTTTCAACACTTCAAACAATTCTTAGCAAGCAATTTTCTCAAAACTGTCAAATAGGCCTAATTGCCCCTTTTCTAGTCCTCCAGCAGCGTTATAACCCAAATAACTCAAAATTTATCCCAATGAACCCGCAAAAAAATTAGAATTATAGATACCCTTTTGGGAGAACTATAACATACTCAAAAACCAGTATCAACTTCTTTGGAAAATGTGCCCCAAAACCTTGACTGTCACTATTTTTCAAGAGGAATTAGTGATGTTTTACAAAGCAAGTGTGCTAAAAACATATCCAAAAGCCACAAAATTCATAGGAAATTCCTATTTTGTGTCCAATTAGATGATTCAACAACCCATTTCACTTTATGATTTCATTTTCTACCAAAACCCCAAATTTGCCCTTAAAACCCTCTATAACCTAGGGTATCACCAATCTAACACTTCCACTCACTTCCAGGTCATAAAATTCATGGTTCACCATGAGTTCAACATATTATTGAAGAATATCAAATAATATTTATACCTTGTTAAGCCAGATGTCTGGCTGCTACACATATGGCATGTATTTGGGTACCCAAACTTGTCCAAACAACCATCAATTTTGCATTTCTTTCACATTCTCCTGCAAAACTTCACTTTTCTGGTTTATTCATGGTTAGATAGACTTGTTAGTGCTTCTAGGGTCCATCCTAAGGATCAAATGTACAAAGATAGGATGGTACCCCCATTTACCATTGAAGAATCAAAGCAAACTTTCAGTTTCAGCGTTACAACAGCAAATAAACTTGCAATAAACACTCAAAATAATATGAAAGTGACTCAATAACCCTTAAATGTATCTTAACAACATAAATGAATGATTATCACATCCAATACAGTTAAATCTTGCAAGAAAATCTCAGATTTTCATTAAATTATGCCCTATCCGTACAAATCCTGTACTTTGCCGTACATAACAATGCCTTCTCTCCTTTCATCAGGTTAACACAACTTATATAGGTGTACATACACCTGTCTAACTAATCAAGTTGGTTAGAAATGTTTTATTTAACAAACAAATACTAAATCCTAAGTTTCCCTCCAAAATGCCTACATGACCGTTTATATTCAAATTCAAATTTATAAACTATGCATTCTATAACTTTTATGACATTCTAACCTATGTTATTGACTCAAAATGATCTCAAGACCTTATTGAATATGAAAAAATATAAAAGCACCCTCTAGGACACCCTTATGGCTCATTAGGCCATTTTACATCAAGTTGCCCATAGGCTTTATCAAGAATTTTATGACTCTTGACTGGCAAAGTACATTGTTCATTACAATATGCCATTATTGGCCTTAAAATATCCCAGTTGACATGTAGGAATGCCTTTGATCTTCTGGTTCCATCTTGTTCCAAGGTGTTCCTAGTTGACTTGATAGGTGCCCCTACACTAGATGTCCTCATTTGTGACTGTCCTTAAAGTGAGTGTACATTATCATGTTGTCTTTAGAGTGATTGTCCTCATTTATGACTGTCCTTACAGTGAGTGTACATTATCATGTTGTCTTTAGAGTGACTGTCCTCATTTGTGATTGTCCTTACAGTGAGTGTACATTATCATGTTGTCTTTACAGTGACTGTCCTCATTTGTGACTATCCTTACAGTGAGTGTACATTATCATGTTGTCTTTAGAGAGACTGTCCTCATTTCACTGGGCATGATGAGAAAGGCAGATATACCTATCAAATAATAGAGGCAAGAATCTTTGATTACAGACATATTTATAAGAACCTTGCTTCGTATTTCTTTTAGTGGCTATATCTAACAATTTTGTGTTTTTCCTTAAAAAGTGGAATTTGCAAGAAAAAAGTTTAAAAGATCAGCTCATCAAAGATTTATAATTATGTTCATTGGCTAGTAATTTATTACCTCTAGTTGATTTGAACTATTCCCGTACAGGAAGGAATAGCAGTTGGCAGAACTTTTGCACTGTTCAAGAACTACAATATTGATGGCAATAAAGAGATGATTGCCATTGACACGATGAACATTGAAGGTTCATGCACATCTTGCTACATCACAACTGGTAATCACTCCAGCACTCCTAAATTGCTAAGCTACAAAATATTATTTAATTCTAAGTTTTTATTGAATTCAAAGCATTGTAGCTTGAATCTATTTTTCCAATTCAAGCTACTTAAGAGAAAGGTGATTTGTCTATGTTTATTTTAAAAGCTTATTTTTCAATAGACATAATGAATGTTCTATGTGTAGGGTCAGCTTCCTGATTTCAGTAGCTTCCTGAATGTAGTCATGCTTGATTCAATTATTTATAACCCGTCTTTCAAATAACCCATCTTTCGAATAACTCATCTTTTGAATAGTAGTCATTTTTAGATTAAGTTTTGGTAGAATTTCAAAAATGTCATTTTTAGAATATATTATGTTAAGCATAATATTTTAATGAATTGCATGATGGTATTTGATATTGAAGAAGATAGTCCATACGACTACTGTTCTCCCTCCCCTTAACAGTTTATAACTTTATATATTATTTGTTATTTGATGTTTTGAGTAATCCAAGAAATAGCAATGTCATGAGCACCCATTCACCATAACCCTTCTCTTCTGAGCTCTTCTGCTTTGACACATCTCTAATCCACAGTCTTCATTACATGGATTGTTTATTGGGGACCTTAATAAAATTTACAATGTATGCAGGATAATGAGATGGATAATGGATGAAGAGGAGCATCTTGCCAAGCTGAAGGAAGACACTTTGTAGTATGTTATTATAGATATGGGCCATAAGTTCTGAAAGCTTACATATTTGATGCATCATTTCTTTTTTGTAAAAGGATTTCCCTTCACTTGTAATTGGTTTTCTAGTAACAAAACTATGGAGCAGAATAAAATGGAATAAATGCACCCTAATTTTATCATATACAACCATTCTTGTTTCCTTTATTCTGGGATTTAGATATACAGCTATATATGGTCAAACTCCAGCAGGTTTGGTTTGTATTGTACTTTGGTGTTGCTTTTCATTCTCTTTTTTCGCTTATGCAGCTGTAACCACTATTGACACCAGTGGAATCAAAATGCTCAAAGAGCTCAAGAGAATAATTGAACTGAAAGGCCTTCAGGTAACTATTATCATAATTTTGGTTTGAACAAAATATTATTTTGGTTTAAACAATTTATTTTAAGTTTTGATTTGTTTATGTCATTCATCTAAAATCATTTAATAAGTGGGTATTATTGAATTAAGTAATAGCATTCCTAATAAATTTAATAAGTGGGTCTTATTGAATTAAGTAAAAGCATTCCTAATAAATCAACCAAAGAAATGAAAGCTTAGAATGTGTTGTTTAAGCGTGTTCAGTAGTATGTACTCTGTATAAAACATGTCAACTATATCAACACTTCATAGAATTTTGGTTTAAACAGTAAACTCTAAACATTGACCTTTTTAAATTGCATACTGTTTCATTACTGGCCTAGAACCTACATATAAATCAATAAAAATCCAAGTGCTCACCAAGCTTACAAGTTTTAAATAAGTGTGACTATCTTTATGTTATAACAAAATTTAACAAAAATCTATTTTGTATTGTAAACAATGTGAATTATACTAACAAGGAGTATACATGAATTTTGGCTAGGTTTTCATGGAGTTCCTTTCAAAGCCTCTGCTTTTATTGTTCCTACCATAAACTGTTTGGTAGAGTTGGTGGAATTTCCTTTCTTAGTAATAACCATTAGTGAGATTGAGATAGTTAACCTTGAGAGAATAGGACTTGGGAAAAAGGCATTTGATATGGCTATTGTTTTCAAAGACTTCAAGAGGGCTGTACTTTGCATTGATGTTATTCCTCAATCTTCTCTTGATGGCATCAAAGAATGGCTAAACTCAATGGATATAAAGTATTATGAAAGAAGAATGAACTTGAACTGGAGGCCAATTTTGAAGACCATTATAGATGATCCAGATAAATTTATTGAAGATGGTGGCTGGGAATTTTTGAATTGGGAAATCCATCTTCCATTTGGGTGACAGAATCCAATAGATGCTTCAAAATTTTTGAAGTTCTTTCACCAAGCTTTATCAAATGGATCTCTCATGAGAATGAATGGAGCAGTTAGCACTCATTGGCTCTAGGTGATTCTTACGGAGGTGAAGCACCGGGACTTCCTGGGAGGTCATCCATCCCTGTACTACAACTCGAGCACACTTAACTATGGAGTTTCCTCCCTGGTTAAACCCACTCTGCTTGCATCCTCATTTGCAAAACCTTCACCAAGTGTTGTGCCTTACGAACCAGTTGATGAGCTTAAGGGGCTTTCTAATCAATGGTTCATAAGGCACAACACTTGGTGAAGGTTTTGAAAATGAGAATGCAAGCAGAGTGGGTTTAACCAGGGAGGAAACTCCATAGTTAAGTGTGCTCGAGTTGGTGTAGTACGGGAATGGGTGACCTCTCGGGAAGTCCCGGTGCTTCACCTCTGTGAGCATCAGCTAGAGCCAATGAGTGCTAACTGTTCCATTCATTCTCATGAGAGATGGGCTCATGTGAACCACTACTCATGAATCACGGGTCAATGAGTTTGACTCAAAAAACTACAGAGTTGAATCTTGATAGCAATATCACAATTTGACTTGCTGTGGAAAATATCTCCTACTTATTAATTGACGAGCTTAAGGGGCTTTCTAATGAATGGTTCATAAGGCCTAACACTTGGTGAAGGTTTTGCAAATGAGGATGCAAGCAGAGTGGGTTTAACCATGGAGGAAACTCCGTAGTTAAGCGTGCTCGAGCTGGAGTGGTACTGGGATGGATGACCTCCCGGGAAGTCCCGGTGCTTCACCTCCGTAAGCATCACCTAGAGCCAATGAGTGCTAACTGTTCCATTCATTCTTGTGAGAGATCCATTTGATAAAGCTTGGTGAAAGAACTTCAAACATTTTGAAGCATCTATTGGATTCTGTCACCCAAATGGAAGATGGATTTCCCAATTCAAAAATTCAGAGTTCTTTTCATTAACCTGTGATTCATGAGTAGTGGTTTACATGAACCCATCTCTCATGAGAATGAATGGAACAATTACCACTCATTGGCTCTAGGTGATGCTTATGGAGGTGAAGCACCGGGACTTCCCAGAAGGTCATCCATCCCAGTACCACTCCAGCTCAAGCACGCTTAACTACGAAGTTTCCTCCATGGTTAAACCCACTCTGCTTGCATCCTCATTTGCAAAACCTTCACCAAATGTTATGCCTTATGAACCATTCATTAGAAAGCCCCTTAAGCTCATCAATTAATAAGTAAGAGATATTTTCCACAGCAAGTCAAATTGTGATATTGCTATCAAGATTCAACTGTGTAGTTTTTTGAGTCAAACTCATTGACCTGTGATTCATGAGTAGTGGTTCACACCAAAGAATCAAAACTTGGACTCGGCAAGGCCGACTCGACCCGTGACTCGCCGATGACTCGGCAACGACTCAGCTATGACTTGGCAAAAAAAAAAATAGAGATTTCTTAAAATTTAAAACTTGTTTCAGGCACCCATTATTGAATAAAGCTTAAAAACACATCACATCACATCTAAAGGTCAAATAACATCTAAAGGATATGGTTAAGAGAAAAAAGTATAATCGATAATGAAGGGAACAAATGGTAATTGTTATGAACAGTCACGTCACTTCATTATGAACTAACATGTCATTTCTAATGTGAACAGTCACGTCTTTTCTTATTTGCTAGTTCAATATATATAGATATTCAAATGTGTAGATTCAATCAATAACCAAGGCAATTTGATCACTGTTTTTTCCATTACATTCACTGTCTTCATTCCATCTCTCCAATTTGAATCTTGTGGATCATTGATTCTTAGCATTTCAATCTTCATTGTCCCAAGGTGTTTGTCCTATTGTTCCCTTTAACAACTCATGAATGCTCATTGATGAATCATGGCTGTTCTAACTGATATTCTTGTGATACATCGTCAGCTATTCTCATTTCTTTATGATTCTTCTTATTTATTCATTGGCTAACTTTTTTGACATTCCTTGGATTGCTCTTCATGACCTATCATTTACTTACTGTTCTGATCCTTATTGTGACTGCTCTAACAGTGAATGTCACTGTTTCTAACAGTATATGTCATTATTTCATCATGTAATCACTGCTATACATCACTGCTTTGATCAATTTTCTTTTCACTGCTATCACATTGCAAAACACTACTTTTAATCATCTTTTATCAGTAACTTTTCATGACTAATGACTGCTTTAGGATTCATTCTTCTATTTGCTGTCTTCTTTCTTTGAACACTGTCCTTGAACACTCACTAAAGACTACTGTCATCAGAAATTCATGAAGCCTACTGTCATTAGAGATTCATGAAGATGATCAATGTCCTTAGACATTGATGTGACTGTTTGTTAATTATCATGTCCTTTCATAACAGTCATGATTTTCACCGATATTCTTCTGCATTTCTCCATTTCTGATCACTGTCATAAAAATGAAAGCCACTGTGCTCCAGCATACTGTCTTCTACATCCTTTTGTTTGCTGCTCTCATTCGTGGATTATTGCTCATATCATTGTTATTATGACTGCATCATTGGCACAGTCTTCCTTCTTGAAACAACAGATTATTGTCTTGTTCTAAGTGATTGTCACAATTTTTCTCATCCTTCAATTCAGAGTTCTTTTCATTAACCTGTGATTCATGAGTAGCGGTTTACATAAACCCATCTCTCAGGAGAATGAATGGAATAGTTAGCACTCATTGGCTCTAGGTGATGCTTACGGAGGTGAAGCACCGAGACTTCCCAGGAGGTCATCCATCCCAGTACCACTCTAGCTCGAGCACGCTTAACTATGGAGTTTCCTCCATGGTTAAACCCACTCTGCTTGCATCCTCATTTGCAAAACCTTCACTAAGTGTTATGCCTTATGAACCATTCATTAGAAAGCCCCTTAAGCTCGTCAATTAATAAGTAGGAGATATTTTCCACAGCAAGTCAAATTGTGATATTGCTATCAAGATTCAACTGTGTAGTTTTTTGAGTCAAACTCATTGACCCGTGATTCATGAGTAGTGGTTCACACGAACCCATCTCTCATGAGAATGAATGGAACAGTTAGCACTCATTGGCTCTAGCTGATGCTCACAGAGGTGAAGCACCAGGACTTCACAAGAGGTCACCCATTCCGGTACTACACCAACTCGAGCGCACTTAACTACGGAGTTTCCTCCTTGGTTAAACCCACTCTGCTTGCATTCTCATTTGCAAAACCTTCACCAAGTGTTGCACCTTACAAACTAGTTAATGAGCTTAAGGGGATTTCTAATCAATGGTTCATAAGGCACAACACTTGGTGAAGGTTTTGCAAATGAGAATTCAAGAAGAGTGGGTTTAACCATGGAGGAAACTCCATAGTTAAGTGCGCTCGAGTTGGAGTAGTACTGGGATGGGTGACCTCTCAGGAAGTCGCGGTGCTTCACCTCTGTGAGCATCAGCTAGAACCAATGAGTGCTAAGTGTTCCAGTCATTCTCATGAGAGATGGGTTCATGTGAACCACTACTCATGAATCACAGGTCAATGAGTTTGACTCAAAAAACTACACAGTTGAATGTTGATAGCAATATCACAATTTGACTTGCTGTGGAAAATATCTCCTACTTATTAATTAACGAGCTTAAGGGGCTTTCTAATGAATGGTTCATAAGGCATAACACTTGGTGAAGGTTTTGCAAATGAGGATGCAAGTAGAGTGGGTTTAACCATGGAGGAAACTCCATAGTTAAGCGTGCTCAAGCTGGAGTGGTACTGGGATGGATGACCTCCCAAGAAGTCCCGGTGCTTCACCTCCGTAAGCATCACCTAGAGCCAATGAGTAATAACTGTTCCATTCATTCTCATGAGAGATGGGTTCATGTAAACCACTACTCATGAATCACAGGTTAATGAAAAGAACTCTAAATTTCTGAATTGGGAAATCCATCTTCCATTTGGGTGACAGAATCCAATAGATGCTTCAAAATGTTTGAAGTTCTTTCACCAAGCTTTATCAAATGGATCTCTCACGAGAATGAATGGAACAGTTATCACTCATTGGCTCTAGGTGATTCTTATGGAGGTGAAGCACCGAGACTTCCCAGGAGGTCATCCATCCCAGTACCACTCCAGCTCGAGCACGCTTAACTATGGAGTTTCCTCCATGGTTAAACTGTAATACCCCTCTAACCCTAATATAAGTTTTTTGTTTTTGAAAGAATTAAGATCCTTCGATATTTTCTTACAGCTTAAGTTGTACATGATACTTGTTTGATCTATTCCTATAGTTGTTTATAATAATTTCATAAGCTAGTACTCAATGATTCTAATATCAGACGTACTATCTAAAGGTATCATTTTTGTATGTATTTATCTCCATGTATGTATTGAGTACCTACAAGACCTTTATGAACATAGTTAGGATGTTATATGATATGTACTTGATAGATATATATAAGTGGTTATTTATATTTTCTTCTATTAAGGTTACCTTGGATGAATCTTGTATCTCACTTGATGATTTGATTATGTTAATTTATTATTAGTATTGATAAGAGACTAACACAATGCTTGAGATTCTAACCTTCATTATGATGATGCTACATGCTTTGAGTGTATATATATACATGATGTGTTTTCATGATTCAGGACGAAGTCATAGTTACTCACATAGCTGAGGTCCACACGATGTATCGATCCTGGTCATCTGTCTGCAATATTTTCTTCTATATGTATATCTGTGCATATGTATTTCTTCTTTGTGATGCAGGCTTGCAGGTACCGGGCATCGACTTCCCCTGGCTTCACAGGTCTGAGCATGCCCTCAAATCCTCGATGGTTGTTGTTATGGAGATAGTACTAAGGCCCCTACATGAGTCTTTCTTTGTCATTATTCCAATTTGAGAATATTAGGGTTCCTTCTTTGTCAGTCAACCTTTGGGTCAAAAACCCAGATCCAACGCACCCGGTTGGGCATGGTTGTAGTTAGTGCCTTGTGGCCACTTGAATTCATTTGGTTGTATGATTTGTTTACTCATTTTATTTATTTCTCCTTCTTGGTATGATTCTTAGTTAATCTTTCTATGTTGTGTTTCAGGAGTTTGGCTTGACTTTCCTTGTTGACTTTGGGTGACCTTGTTTGATCTTATGGTTTTCTCGATATGTTTCATAGATGATTTGTATGGCCTCTTTGGATGATTAGATTTATTTTGAGGCATGTGATTTTATTCTACCTCAGTGTTATATCTTATAGTAATTATAAATAGGTAATAATATTGTGATCTATTACTTCATAATCTTATAGATTATAGTGTTTGGTATTTGGCATGTATCTATATAAATATAAATATATATATATAATTTATATGTGATCATATGTTAATTATTGTAGATATTGTTGATGTTGTATATTTTGGGATTAATGTAAATTATAATATTATTAATAATTAAATATTAAATAATGCAAGGTATATTATTCTCAATTGTTAATTATTAATAATGTGGATAGGTTATATATATAGATATTGATGTAATTAATGATGGCATATGCATATATGTTAGGATAATATTACATATTTGTATGAATGAATACAAATAATCTTTTATTGTATATGTGAGTAATATAGTTTTATGATATTAAGTTATTTTATAATACCCCTTAGTTAAGAGTTAGTTGGGAGTTGGTTACTTTTCCTCTCAACCTTTGGAAATCTATTTATATGCACTACTTTCTCATTTGAAGGGAGGATATTTTGGGGCTGAAGCATTAAGGAGAGGATGGCCTTACTTTTCATGGAGATTTTGGAGAGAAAACTTGGAGATGTGAGGGAGAGTTTGTAAGCATATATCTTTAAGAATTTTTGGTTATCCTTGCTTTTGGGAGAGAGACATTTTTGTGAGAATTTAAGTAGTTGAAAGAGGGATTATTTTCTGTGGAGTTATTTATTTCTTTCATGGAGATTTCTGAAAGTGGATAGGGTTTGAAGGATGCATCTCAAGTTTGGAATTGTCTTCTCTTTTGTTTCCTTCCTTCTTCGATTCAACCTTCGTAGGACATGAGGTATGGATTGAATATTTTAGTTACTTTATGTGTCTGATAGATTATGGATCTATTTATATATTATCATTATTTATTATATCTGTACTTTTCATTTCTATGGTTATTTTAAAGTTTTGAGTTTTTATTTGTAAGAATTGGCATGTGTTTTCCTAAGGTTTTTAGCAACCCATTTTTGGAGATCTATTATTATAATAATTTAAATTGAATCTAGGGTTTTAATAAATTGATTTTCTGGAAGTGAAATTCACAGATCTCAAATGGGTATCTCTCTGATTTTATTTTTAGGGTCTAATTAATGCCTTATTTTTGACATTTTGGCAGACTATGCCTGTCCATTCTTGATTCCGAATTTTCTGTCAAATGTATTAGTATGCTACAGGCTGATATGATTATATAGAAGTCTAAATTTGATATCAAAGATTATCCTAAGTCTTATCTTTCATTTCCAATTGGTTTGGAGAATTTTTATTATGTTTTGTGAAAATTACAACCGTTTTAGTGAAGGCAGGTCTGAACCCTAACCAGAGTTTTCTCTTTTAAACCAAAAGTCATAACTTTTTTTCCCACTGTTGGATCTTCCTAAAAATAAAATTGAAAGTCCATAATTATGTTATCTAAATCTCCACCGAAGAGATTTCCTTTATTTTATGTTTTGTGTAAGATATGGATGATTGTTCTATGATGACTATTCTTTGCATTTAATCCTTGCTTGAAATAATTCAGTTTAAGAACATCATTAAGTTTTAAGGTTTCGTATGGTTACCAGAGGCTATTAGAATTTTTTTTTGGTTAATTAAATTTATTTATACTCTGAATATGTTTATAATATCACTTGGATGTCTTCTTATATGTTTGGAACATTCTTAATGTCATATTGGGTTTAGGGTTGTCAAATGGACTAGGGACAACATATGTTTTCCTAAACTCAATCAAATGTTGTTATGGAATTGATATGAATTCTTGATGATGAATCTATTATGTTCTTATGATTTTTATATGTATGTTAGGGAACCTAAGTACACTAGGTGAGTGGCTCATAGTGAGGGGCCGGGGCCCTAAGTGGCTAGTACCAGGATAACCTACTATGAGTTATTTAATCAAGTGATAATCTAAATAAATGAATTGGGAATGGGAAATTACACACTAATCAAGATTAATTGTGCCTTGCCCATGCCTTTAGTGCTAGTAAAGACTAAGGATGGGAGTGGGAGAAGGTACCTATGTGTAGGTACGACTGGATGACCTTGTCTGTACGAGAGGCATTCGGTTCCGCATGTGCCTACTTGGGGGCCGGGGCCAAGAGTGGCTAGTACCAGGACAACCCAAGGGGTGAGGGCTATGCAATGACACTCACCTAGCTTGTAGCTTAGATTCTCTATCAAATTTGATCATGCCTCTGGTATTCCTTGTGGTCTTCTTGTCTTTTCTTTTTTTTGTTGTGACTTTGGGGAACTTTTATCACCACCTTAGGAATTTCCTAGTTGTTACCTCTTGTATGGGCCTTTGGTTCTATCTCCTAGCTCGGGGGAGTGGGCCTATTGGTTCCACATGGTTGGGTGGTTAATATTTATATCGAGGTATTGATCGTGATTCTTTGGATGATCCTAGCACATATTCCTTTCCAGATCTGCAGTTGAAGATTTCTTATTGGATATTTTAATGTGTTGAGATGTACTTATGTATTTGTATTCATGTAATTTTTAATCTCCTAAAAGGAGTCTTGTAGTATTGATGTAATCTCAATTCAAGGCAATGCTAAGGGAATGGGTAGTTCTAGGTAAAAGAAAGGGAAAAGAATGTGGAATATTGGACATGTTACTAGCATTAAAATAAAGTATTTATGTTATTTCTCCTATCCTCTTATGTTGTCCATGTGTAAAGGAAATAATCTTAAATATAGTTATATATAATGATGTATCAAAACAATAATGTATTCTCTCTCGACGAAGGATCCAAGGAAATTATTGAGAAATGATAGGTTAGTGATTGGAATTATTAACAATGAATGGTTATGAAACAATGCAATAAAATAGTAACTTGATTATAATGTTAATACTTGGTTCATGTTAATGAAGTACCTAGGATAATGCCTACCTTAATTAATATTAATCTCTTACCTAAATTATTAGAGAAAAGTGATATAAAGGATAGTAGATGTAGATGAAATCAATATGAATTTATGGAATGAGTTGGTGAAAGGAATAATGATGTTGGATGATTCACTTATGTTTAATAAAAGAAATAAGTTAGGGACATTTAACTTGATGCATTAAAATGAATGTAGATTTTTTAAGCTCATGATTCCATGAATATCTTATGCATGTAAATGGTTTATATGATGTTGCTTTAGTAGCGACGTTAGGGAACCCGTGAGGACTTAAGTTGTATAAATATTACATTCAAGTAGTAGAAAATTATTTCATCTTTTAGAAATATGAAGTGTAATGATGAATATTATTCTAGTTAAAATTGAAAAAAGAAATTTACTACTTGCATTTTATAGAGGTTTATGTCTTGTCCTCTTGGGTTTCTTGATGGGGCGTTACATAAACCCACTCTGCTTGCATCCTCATTTGCAAAACCTTCACCAAGTGTTATGCCTTATGAACCATTCATTAGAAAGCCCCTTAAGCTCATCAATTAATAAGTAGGAGATATTTTCCATAGCAAGTCAAATTGTGATATTGCTATCAAGATTCAACTGTGTAGTTTTTTGAGTCAAACTCATTGACCCGTGATTCATGAGTAGTGGTTCACACGAACCCATCTCTCATGAGAATGAATGGAATAGTTAGCACTCATTGGCTATAGCTGATGCTCACAGAGGTGAAGCACCGGGACTTCCCGAGAGGTCACCCATTTCGGTACTACACCAACTCGAGCACACTTAACTATGGAGTTTCCTCCGTGGTTAAACCCACTCTACTTGCATTCTCATTTGCAAAACCTTCACCAAGTGTTGCACCTTACGAATCAGTTGATGAGCTTAAGGGGCTTTCTAATTGATGGTTCATAAGGCACAACACTTGGTGAAGGTTTTGCAAATGAGAATGCAAGAAGAGTGGGTTTAACCATGGAGGAAACTCTGTAGTTAAGTGCGCTCAAGTTGGAGTAGTACTGGGATGGGTGACCTCTCGGGAAGTCCTGGTGCTTCACCTCTGTGAGCATCAGCTAGAGCCAATGAGTGCTAACTGTTGCATTCATTCTCATGAGAGATGGGTTCGTGTGAACCACTACTCATGACTCACGGGTCAATGAGTTTGACTCAAAAAACTACATAGTTGAATGTCGATAGCAATATCACAATTTGACTTGCTGTGGAAAATATCTCCTACTTATTAATTGATGAGCTTAAGGGGATTTCTAATGAATGGTTCATAAGGCATAACACTTGGTGAAGGTTTTGCAAATGAGGATGCAAGCAAAGTGGGTTTAACCATGGAGGAAACTCCGTAGTTAAGCGTGCTTGAGCTGGAGTGGTACTGGGATGGATGACCTCTCGGGAAGTCTCGGTGCTTCACCTCCGTAAGAATCACCTAGAGCCAATGAGTGCTAACTATTCCATTCATTCTCATGAGAGATGGGTTTATGTAAACCGCTACTCATGAATCACAGGTTAATGAAAAGAACTCTAAATTCACCTTACGTAGGTAACATTGTTTTTTTTTTAAAAAAAATAACATTGGTCAAAATTTTGACCAATGCCATGGAAAACTACACCAAAGGATGGTCAAAATTTTGACGACAACAAGAAAATTTTGACCAACAAAATATCGACCAAAACAACAAAATTTTGACCATCTTATCCGTCGAACGTATAGCATCTCAGTCGAACATTTCATGTTTTCGTCAAAAATTTCGACCAACATTTGGTGGAAATTTTTGCTGCCACCGGTCGAAATTTTGATTAATATCAGGTGGATATTTGTTCGACAATTGGTTGAAATTTTGACCATTATAAAAAAAATGATGACAGTTTTGAATCATGGACTCAGTCAAATTTTTGACCTTTGTTTTAGTCGAAATTTGACTGATTATAAATACATCAAAAATTCAACAAAAAAAGACCGACGACAATGTTAGTCGTAAATTTGACTAATTTCGGTCGAAATTTTGACCAATTCTTGGTCGAAATTTGAAGCCAAATTTACTAGTGTGAAATTCATGTCATTTTTACATAAGGACTAAGGATAAGAAGAGGGAGATCTTGAAGCACTAGCCACCTTCAAGACATCAAATTTTAGACATGGTTTGAACAGTAATTAGAGATATAATTCAGTTTATTCAAAAGCAGTCAAGCCTACCAAGCAGAAGAAAGGACATACTACTACACATTGAGGTGATATATTTTAGTTACACCATAGATATGATTTAGACAAAGTATAGCTTTCAGTTATAGATACTTTCTATTATCTTATAATCATTGTAATAGAGTTAGCAAAATCTCTTAACAGAGTAGACTTAATAGTCTGATTCTAAATCTCTTAACTGAGTACACACTCAGGTACTGTTGTTTAAATCCTTTAACAAGGTAGATCTAGGAACTCTTATTGTTACTCCTAATAGGGTAATATCACTAGAAGTGATCACAACTTGTAGCCTTAACTGACATACTTTATTATATGCAGTAGTGAAGAATTTGAGGGTGCCATCCCCACCACAGTTTTTACCTTCCAACAAGGGTTTTTGCATAACTAAAATATCTTGTGCTATGTGATTGAATTATTATTTGTTTTCCTTCACTTTACATTTAGAAGTTAATTAAATGAATGTTTCAAGCAATGGATTCATTTGGAAGGATTAGTTAACTACTATTTGTAGATAGAGTATTTAGTTAAAATTTATTGAGGGTACTAATTCACCCCTCCCCTCTCACTCCCTTATCTTTGCATTCAAAAAATTGGTATTAGAGATAGATATCTTATTGGAAGGATTAACCAATCAAGAGGAAAGACATAAACATAGAGAGATACAAGTTGGACAAAACTATAGAGAATCAAAAGATTCAAATGAAGATTTTTGTTGAGCAATACAAGCAAGCTAAGGATGCATTGAAAAAGTTGATGGTTTAGAGAAAGGACATGGCTAAATTAGGGAATGTGAGACTACCTATCATGAAGAAGATATTTATAACCCATTTGAAAATATTGGATCCAGTTTAGGCAATATTTTTGACAATTTTCTGATTTATCTAATAAAAATATTCATTTGACTGAACAAGTGAAAGGCCTTCAGATCGGTCAAGAGATACAAATGGTAAGAATGATTGATGTGATGAATAATGCTATACAAGCTTAACAAGAGAGAAATTTGGTTGTTGAATATAGAGAACAAATGATTGAATAACTACAAGTGAAGGAAACTAAGATACTGAGACTTATAGAGAATCACTTCGAAATATCCAATTAGATGATTATTGTAATCTAGGAGATGAACTAAGTAAATAATGAGCTATTAAGGAAACTTGAAGACATTGGAGTACTCAGGGAAGAAAATGAAAAATTGAGAAATGAAGTTTACATATAGCTACAACATAATGGGATGATAAAAAAGGCTCAAGATAGTTCTAAGAAAATTGATGATATTTTTATTAGTCAAAGAGAACTTGGAAGTATTACTAGATTAGGCTTCACCGAGCAAGGAGAAACATCTAAGAAAGCTAAAAAAATGAATAACAATTGGAATCAGAGACCGAAGACAATGACATGTTATCACTATGGTAAACTAGGCCACACATCAAATGTATGCAGGAGTAAAGCACAAGATAAAGCTAAAGCCACTCCTAAGTTCAATGGTCATTATTATAATTGTAATAAGTTTGGACATCAAGCATATGAATGTAGATCTAATTTGAATAAGACTTCTAAGAAAACTTACATGGAGAGACACTGTCACACTTGTAACATGCATGGACATAGTAGTAATGGACTAGCTTGACACTCTTGTACAAGAAATGCCCCAGACGTTGATGCAAAAAAGAGACTGTAGGAAAGGGCAAAGTCAAAGATACAAGAAAAATTCATAGAAAATATCAGCCATGAAGTGTCAATAAACAAATTAAATATTTCTAAGGTATTCACTGATGTTCAATATATTACTCAAAACATAATTCAAATGTTAGTTAAGCTTTTCACCATGGAGAGTTTCACTATTTAGATCAGTGAAAAGATTAAAAAGATGGATACTAAAATCCAAGCCAGTTCAAATACCTCCCTAAATGAGCTAGATTCTTTTCATAAGAATATACTTAAATTTCAAGAACTCAGGTGGTTAAGAGAAGATTTGAGGAAGCATGAGGATAAAATAAGTGACCAAGTCACTAAGATACATGAAAAGTTGCTTCCCCACCTAAAAATAATTGAGTGACATATTGTCAATGTGCAAGCTTTAGTTGAAACACCAAAAATTTAAGTGTTGGAGAACATATGTGACATGCATGCACAAGTCAGTCTTGAGTATATTGCTCTCACCAACTTGAAAGAGGAATAGGAAAACCTCTTAGATTCTCTGAAGAAAACCCATCAACACATTTTTGACAAGATGTAAGTACATATTTTTTTGATTTTGGCATTAATATCAATAAGGGGGAAATATAATGTATATGTCAAATTGTATAATTATATGCTAAGTGTACTACATACATACTAGGAGCATGCACTTAGGGGGAGTTATGCAAATTTTGAGGAGTTATGTAAATTTTAAATAACTTTTGTCATGTATATATGAAGTAAGGATAGTGAAAGATATATTAGTGTATATACATTACAAGTTTTGATACTAATGCAAAAGGGCAAGATTTTTATCCCTATTTGAGCATTTGATGTTGTCATTAGTATCAAAGTGGATCAGTCAGTTATCTTTGATGATCAGTTGGTACAAGGGAGAAATAAATGCTACATTATGCTAGTTAGTTAATCAATCAAGCCTTCATACTGAGTATTCTTAAGGAAATATCGAGAGATAAATGGAAATAGGTTTAATTGGGCACCAGAGTAGTTTTCCCAAGCCTCAGGTATACCGAGCACCAAGTGTTAGTAAACACCAAGCACCAGTGTATTCACCATGAATAATTGGCTATGTTTACTGAGAAATATACAAAATGACATAGTAATCTGTTATAGTACATTTATCTATGTAAATAATTACAATGGATTCATTAAATGTTTTACCAAGATCAAGGATTATTTATTGTAGATGCAATCATTAAATGTAATGATGATCCCTATGTAATAGTCAGATCTAGGTTAATTTTTTATACCGTAGGTCTTAGGTTTCTTCCTAAGAAGATGTAAACCTAATTAGGTCATGGAAATCATGGAAATAACAATAGTATGCTATATATTTGTAATTCATGTTATTTTTACATAAGGACTAAGGATGAGAAGAAGGAGATCTTGAAGCAGTAGACACCTTTAAGATATCAGATTTCAGACATGGTTTGAGTAGTAATTAGTGATATAATTCAGTTTATTCAGATGAAGTCAAGGCTATCAAGAAGAACTAATGATAGAGTACTACACATTGAGGTGATATTTTTTCAGTACATCATAGATCTTATTCAAAAAAAGTATAGTTTTCATTTACAAATACTTTATTTTATCTTCTAATCATTGTAATAGAGTTAGAAAAATCTATTAACAGATTAGACTTAACAGTCTGATTGTAAATCTCTTAATTGAGTACACACTCAAGTAGTGTTGTTTAAATCCTTTAACAAGGTAGATCTAGTCGATCTGATTGTTACTCTTAATAGGTTAAGGTCACGACAAGTGATCACAACTTGTAGTCTTAACTGACATACTTTATTATCTATAGTAGTGAATAATGTCTAGTTGTCATCCCCACCATAGTTTTTACCTTCTAACAAGGGTTTTTGCGTAACCAAAATATCTTGTGTTATATGATTGAACCAATGTTTATTTTCATGCAGTTTACATTTACAAGTCAATTGAATGAATGTTGCAAGCAATGGATTCAATTGGATAGATTAGTTAACAACTATTTATAAATTGAGTATTCAGTTAAAATTTATTGAGGGTACTGTTTCACCCCTCCCCTCTCAGTCCCTTATCTTTCCATTCCAACATATAGGCCCAAATTTACTCATCCCACTTCATGTGCTTGTGACTCAATTTTTCTTGGTAGTTAAGGAAACTTAGAGCTCGGTTATCACTCTAGACCACAAAATCATTAAGGAGGTAGCTCCACAAATTCCTTAAGGTTTGGAGGAAATCATGCCACTTGAAATCATAAGATGAGTACTTTTTCTTAGCTTCACTTAGATTTTCACTATGGAAGGCCACTGGTTGATTTTCTTGGCTTAGGACTACCTCTATAGCAATGTTTCTAGCATCACACTTAACTTTGAACAACTTCTCAAAACTAGGCAATACCAAGATTGGTTGCATTGCAATCCTTCTCTTCAAGATCTCAAAGCCTTTCTCATCTTATTCACTCAATTGAAATTTATCCTTCCTGCGTCCTTTGATGGTGTCAAGAACCAGTGCACAAATTTCACTAAAATTTCTGATACACTTGCTATAGAATTGGGCCAATCGATGGAAGCTTCTTACTTGGGTAGTTGATTTGAGATTAGGCCACTTTAAAATTTCCTCCACCTTGATCATTTCAATATTCAAGTTACCTTGTGAGATCACAAAGCCTAGGTACACCAATTATGGTTTCACGAACTCACACTTATCAAGATTGATAGTGATTTTTTCTTCATATAGTTTTTGTATCACCTCTTTCAAATGTATTAATTGATAATCCTTGGACTTGTTGAAGATAAAGATATCATCTAAGTAAAACACCACCCATTTACCAATTAATTCTTTCAACACTTCATTCATCAACCTCATAAAGGTGCTAGGGGCATTGGACAACCCAAAGGGCATAACTAGCCACTCATACAGGCATTTGGTGGTTTTGAAAGAGGTTTTTCACTCATCTCCCTCCTTAATTATACTTTGGTGGTAACCACTCTTGATGTCAATCTTGGTAAAGTACTTGGCACCTCCTAAGCAATCCATCAAGTCCTCAATCCTAGGGATAGGAAACCTATACCTTATGGTAATAATTTTGTTAAGGTGTCATTTTATATGTGGCTTTATTAGGTAGGGAGGATCCTAGGATAAAGTGAATTTGGTGGCTTATGGCCCTTTTAGGAGGTAAGGTATTTGGCTTCCCTTCACTTGATATGTCCTTATATTTCTCAAGTAACCCTTGAACTTCTTTTGGTATTTATTGCTTCTTGTTGGTATCTTTGTCTTTTGTCTTCAACACCAAGACATACCCCACTCCTTCACCTTCTTCCAAGGTGTTCAAGAATTTTTCCTCCCCTACCAAAAGCACATTGGGACCCACTAATTTGATTTCTCCATCCTCTATAAGGGACTGAATCTTACAAGGTGATTCCATCTTTTAAAAATGCATAGGAGTTCTTGGCTCCATCATGGATTTCTTACCTATCAAACTAGCATGGCCTCCCTATTAGGAGATGGCAAGCATCCATTGGTAAAACATCACATAGTAATTTACCCTTGTATCCTCCAATGGTGAACTCTACCCAAGCTTTTTCATTCACCAAGACATATTGACCTTTATTTATCCATGTGACTTTATAAGCACTGGTATGAGGTATTCTTTGGAGGATTAGCTTGCTGACTGCTTCATGAGAAACTATATTGTCAGTAGACTTGAAATCAATAATGATATTGCATACTTTGCCCAATGTTTTTCATTTTATTCTGAATAAGGATATTCTTTGGCTAGGCTCCTCCTTAATTGGATTTTTAATCAATGTTCTCCTTATCATAAGGTTATCCACTACTTTTGAGTCTAGAGATACTTCTGGTGGTTTACTACTTCAAGACTCCTCTTAAAGGTATTTGACACTTTTATCTCCTCCTTTTGAAGTGGATCCTTTTTCAAGACACCTATAGGCTATATGTCCATATTGATGACAATGGTAGAGTTTCATAGTGCAAAAATAAGACCATCTCCATTGTCCTCCTAATCTTCCTCTAGAGTTAGCATTAGATCCTCTACCTCAGTCATTGTAACCTCTTATGATGCTAGAGACTTCTCCTTACAGCTCAGTAAGTTTGGACTCACCTTGGGCTCTTGAATATGGAGTTCCCCCACTATAGCCTCCTCTATGACATATATTTTGTCTACCTCTACCTCTTCCTCAGCTACTTGTATCCTACCTCTTCTTGATTTTCTCCTCAACTTTAAGTGTCAATTTGTAGAACTCATAGAAAATCTTGGGGCTTAAAAAACTTAATTCCTCTTGGATATTACATCTAAGACCATTAAGGTACCCATCCACTTTTAGGCTCTCCTCTTCCAATGCATGGAATCTAAGACATAATTTTAGGAACTCTTTGGTGTAGAAACTAACCTCTAGCTCATTTTGCCTCTAATTTTGTCTCTTCTTATGAAGTTTCACTTCATAATCATTAGGTAGATATGCTTCCCTAACTTTGGCCACCATACCTTTCCAATTAGTTATATTTTTCATTCCATCCTTCACCCTCTCATCTTGTAAAAACTTCCACCAAGTAAGGGCAGCCCCTCTCATCCTTTATTTGGCCACCGTGACTCTGTAAGCTTTACTAATGCCCTCAAATTCAAAATTATTCTCCATACCTTCTATCCATTCTATAACTGATTCAGCCTCCATCTTGCCACTAAATAGTGGTATCCATTCTATTGACATTCCACTCAGAGCCTTGAGTTCTCTCAAGAAGGTTTCTTCAAATAGAACAAGGTCAGGCTCATGGACTTTGTCTTCCTCTACCACATCTTGACCCTTTCATTCATCAACTCAACTTTCTCTTCCACCTCTCCTAGCTTATCTCTAAGAGATACCATTTCCTCTCTGAGTAACCTATTCTCCTCCTTTTATTATGTCACTTCCCAAGCCAATTAAACATTGTTCATGATGGTGGTCTCTCCCACTAAATCTGACATAAACTAATGCCCAAATATTTGATTTATCTGATACCAATCTGATGTGATCACTATAGGAAATTAGTAGTTTCTCTTTTGACTTGGTTAGGATTACTGAGATTCTTAACCACACCAAGTCTCTGATGGATCAATGAAGACTTCACAAGGATTCACCTTGCAATTCTAAGGAATCCTTCATGGTACCTCACTACTTCTATGCTTCACTCCAACTCCTAAGTAATCACCTCATTATTTCAAGATCTTACTCTTTGTGGTCTCTTCTCTTGTAAAGTGCTTATTACCTCCTTATAAAGTTGATGAATCTTACAAAGGTGTGGAGATAGGCTAAATATTGATTTATATCACTTCTTGATCCATTTTATCAAGTTCTACCACTTGGCTTCTTACCAATTTAACCAAACAAACAACAAATTCAAAAACTCTAACCAGTAATTCTCAAGGATGCCAACCTCAACATTTGGGTCTAACATGGCTTAAATATATTTTTGGTTCTAAATCTAGGGTTTTTAGGACCCTAGGTGACCTAAAGATAAGGTCGGTCTATTTAGGTAAAAAATTGTCATGTAGCTTTTGTAAAGCTGCAAAAGTTGTCATGACAACTTGTTAGCAAGATTTTGTAAATTAATTTCCACTACTCATAAACCTCACATCAACCCATAAAAAGCTCAAACAACCTAAATAAGGTCATTTGGAGCATTTAAGACCAAAACACATCATTTTAGTCAAATTCCCATACATGTACTCCTTTTTATCAATTTGAGGACTAAGACAAGTCCTAAGGTTACCTTAGCTCCTTGTTCTTTTCATGCTACCCAAACCCTAGGTTAAACCTAACTAATAATCACTTAACACACGTAGTCCCCCTTCCAAGCTATTATTTAGGTCTAGTTTTTCTAGGACCATTACAAGCCAAAATTTGAGAACAACACTCTAGCCAAGGTCCTAGTGCTCCTGCACCATTCTCCCCTAAACAAAGCAATCAAGTCCCATTGATGGGGACAAGTTTAGGGCTGATTCCTAACCTCTACAACTCCAAATCTGAGACCCATGTAGCCTTTGTATCTTCCTTTCCATGCCCCTTGACAAGGTATTCAAGGAATGTTTCCTACCTAGTCTTCTTGATTATCCAAGTGTTAGGCCATTTTCCTTTCTTAGCCAAAATCCTAAGAAAGTGGCCAATTTCCTTGCAAAACCCTAGAAATTTGTTTAGCCCTATTGCTTCTTGTTTTGGTGTATGAAGAAAATTGACAGTGTTTCATGGCCTTTGAAGTTAGCCAAGGGTAGTTTATCATGTCACCAAGGTCTAGTCAAGATTGCATGACCTAATGCGAAAAAACTAGTGAGATATTCAGGTTTAAAGGTTTGAGAAATAGGTCATTTTCATGTCCTAGAGTTTCAAAAAATTGTCTAAGTATAAAGAACCCTTGGTTTTTTCTATTTCTTCGTTATGTTTTTGGTAACTTAAAATCCTAAAAAAGCATGTGTTTTATTAAAACTGATAGGGAGGGCAATATTTCACTTTTCTTTTTCTTCCTATGTTGGTGCCCCTTTTAATTTTTCCTAAGTCTAAGGTCCCGATAGCTTTAATTTTTTGTAAAGTCCCGAGCTATTAATTTTACAAATTTTTTGGCATTGATTAAAAGGCTTAATCACCTTCTAATCTAATGGTTGTTGTATGACCACATGTCAAGCTTTTCTCCTTTGCGATCATGTGATGATTGTCTGATCTAGCACCATGTGATGACTTTGATGTTGCTAGTGGGGCCAAGGATTTCGGCCTATAAAGAAAAGTAAAGATTGACGACTGTTGTATGCCTCCAGTAAGAAGATATATCCATCATGATCTTGCGACAACTATCTGATATGATGGTAACAAAAGGGTGGGTCCTGTGTGAGATAGATCTGATGTTCCTATTATTGATTGGTCAAGGTGGCGATGATGTGGAGTTTGTCAGTGGGACCAAGGATTCAACAAGAATTAAAGGGACACCATATGTTAGTGGATATGATGGCTATCATGTATCTACAATAAAAAAGTGATCAAACATTTGTGATCATGATATTTCAATAGCCGTCGATCTTATATCTAGTCATGGGTCAGTGTTGTGTGAACTGTCAGAAGATTAATGAATGTCAACTATTGGATCTTCCATTTGACAGTAGCGATATGTCCAGTTGTCAGTGGGGCTGAGATCCTATAGGATTTTAGTACACCATAGATCTTCCATGATCTAACGATTGTTGTGACTTCACATAGAAGAGATGAATGAGGTTTTATTTTTCATGATATTGCAACAACCATTGATCCTTTCTCTTAGTGAATATCGACAGTTGTATTTTAAAGATCGATTGAAGTCTTGGTCAACTTTTGAAGATTAATGGGAGTCACCTGATTTTCTAGGAAAGTGATCAATCGATGGTCATGCTTTAAATTTTACCTATTAGCTGTTGGAGCCATAATTTGAATCTCCTCCAAGGTTTTCCCAGGGTTGTTGTTACAGTGGGCTAGATATGACAAAAGAGTTCTTCAGATTTTATTTTTTCTAGGACAGTTGTAGTTGAAGAGATGATGAAAAGATATGGATGGTCATCTTGTGTTGATTTTATCTTCCTCAGTTGCCATGATAATTAAATGCAAATGACTATCACTTGGCATAGGTAGCTAAGGTTTGATGAGTGTCATATTTTTCCATACCATGTACATGCAAGTTCTTTTAAATTTGGCTCTAGCAGTTAGTTTGTTTTGTCTACAACAAGAAACCAGTTCAAATTGTAATTATAGTTAGCCTATGATGATGAAACCAAAATAATTATACCTTAGATTTGATCTATTTTTCTTGGGTTTCTAGGGTTTTCCTACATTCTTTCTTTTCTTGTTAAAGTCTGGTTGTTGAGGTGGTTGTAGAATTATTTTTTCCCAAAATGATGTATAGCTTGTCGCAATCCTTTATAAGGATTTCCAAGATTTTTTAGGAGGGTACCAATTTCTCTATAATTTTTAGGTTTGGTTCCATGAATGGTTCTTTCCTGTAAATATATTGCCTATTTCTCTGCATATAGGGTGTTCCCTCTTTCCTTTCAGGTTTTGAGAATATAATATAAGTTGTAACATTTTGTCTTATGAATAAGATCATAATATCTTCATACTACTATCAAATTGTCTCCATTTTATTTGTGAACTTGTTGATTAAAGCATCAAGGGTGTTTTAATCTTTCTATTGTATTTCCAAGGTGTCTGCAATAGAGTTATTTTCGCAGAGACAACTAAGTTTAGGACTAGTTTTCAAATGTGTATGAGCTCAGGTTTCAAGGATATTTCATGCTTGTCTTTTAGTGGATGTTGATTAATGTATTGCTTGTTCTTAGGTCTCTTCTAAGGTGAGGGTTAAAATCCTTTGAATAGGTGATTGCATATCTGGGTACAAAGGTGGATTGGTAAGAAGGATCTAATCAATGGTGTATGTTTAGTGTAAGGAATCAACATACTAGACTATTTTGTCTTCTTTATTCACATCTCTCTACTACAATGATTTATTTGACTCTGCTACCCATTGGATAAGGTATTGGTCTATGAGAGACTTTGGGTGTTTTAGGGGTCCATTCAACCCAAAACATAAAATCTCCCTTCTAGTTTTAAGACTCATTCTATGCAAGTATGATATTGCATAAGATTTGGTGATTCATTAAGGTACATGATACCTATAAGTTTCTGAAAGCTATTTCATAGTATTATACCTACAGGCCTTTTGTTTATCACAAGGAGTTATGTGTGTGCAGATGAGGTATACTTGCCTAAGTGATGTGGACCTCAAAGTATAGAAGGATCATTCTCTTGATCCTTTTTAATTGGCCCTTTATCTTGTCATCCTTAAGAGTGGTTATTGAGAGTTAGTGACATTAGTTTGTCAATTGAATTGTAAATCTGATAGTGTGGGAAAAAAGAACCAAAAAAATGGTAACTCTGCTGGGGAGAACATAAAAAGGAATTAAATCTATTGAGAATCTCTACTTATAACACCTGTTATCAATATTTTAAGATTCTTTTTCATTTCTTGGCTGTATCATCCTAGTGTCTGGTTGAAAGAATAGAGTTAGATTCAATAACATTTAAATCTTCTCACTGACTATGGGTGGTGACTTTGAGTTTTCTATTTGATCTTTACAATCCTTGATAAATAATTTTTAAGATCCTGGTGAAGTTTTGGTTGGTTGGAAAGAGATACAAAGACAAGTAAAATATTTCCTCTTCAAGGAGGTGGCAACTCTACAAGCAATGAACCCAACAGAGCTACAAAGAGAGCTCTAAATTTTCTCTTCTTCTCAGTTAACATGTTTCATCTATAGAGCTTCTAGGTGTTTTGATTTTCATGTGTTTCAAATTTTATGAAAATCAAGAATAAAAAATGTTTCCCTATCAAGTGTTTAGCACTAGTGTAAAGGGATGAAAGATAGTGGGTGGTTCCTTATGGAGGAATATAGGCTCTTTTATTTTGATGGTATTCAAGGTGACCCTAATGAGTTTTCTTCTGAGGATGGGGAAGGCTTTCCAAGATTCATGGCTAATGGATCAGTTTCAGCAAGTCAACATATATATGATCTCATGGGTCTTTTTGGTGAAATGGATGTTGAGAATTAAGATGTTTCCATGAGGTTTCTTGTGCAGTCTTTGTCACATAATTCAAGGGATTGGTTCTATTCCTTTCCTTCATGTTCAATCCTTTCTTGTGATGTATTAACAGAAACATTTATAGAACATTTTGATGAAGGAGCTGATATGGATGGGTATGAAGAAAATAATGAAGATCTAATCCAAGACATTAATATCTCTATTGATCCCACCATCCATGCTTCTGATTATGAAATTTTTCTCATCAAGAATGTTACTCTCAAGAAGAAGATTTCAGAGAGAAGTGTTGAGATCTAGCAGTTAGAGGAGGATAAGAGATTGAGGGAATTGGTTGTTCTTTATGTTGATCATGAAGAGGCCAGTTGTTCTGAAATTGATTCTCATTATGTAGAGAGTATTGATTATGATTCTAAATTTGAGGTCAATGCACATGAGGATACTGAAGATAGATCTATGGTTGAAAATGTTTCTAGTTTATTTGTAGATTTTTCTTCTTCTCCCGGTTTGAGGTTATTTTATGTGAAAGGAAAGAAAATGAACAGGATGCAAATGATGATTCTTGTAGTGTTTTCTTCACACAAGATGATTTGAAACCAGTAATGTCGGTCCTTGTTTCAGATAGGGATGATGTTTTCAGCACTAAGGGTGAGGCCAATGAAGATGAAAAAAAGATCCAAAGTCCATTGAAAAGTGAAAATATATCATTTCTTTTGGCTGGTGAGTTTCAAAAGTCTGCACCTGATGTTGAATTTGGTTTGTAGATCCCCTTTTATATATGATTTGACACTAATAATGAGGTAGGTGTTCAAAGTGATGAAGATGATCCATGTTTACCAGAGTCCCCTCATGTAGTGAATCTTAAAAAGAATAGATTAAAGGCCATGAAAGTGTGTTTTCTTGTCATAAAAATTCCAGCGATGAGAAAATTTCTTGGTCATTTCCTTTTCCTTCTTTTTCCAAATATGACAGTGAAAGTGATAGTATTGAGTATCTAGTCTTGAATGATTAGGATAGTAATCCTTTTGATAGAAATGATGATATAGATCAATTTTCCCCTTGTCACAATGTTTATGAAAGAGACCTTCACATGGTTCATGATCCAATCAATGAAGACATCATGGAGGAGCCAAGTTGTTCAGTGGCTAAGGAAATTCACAAAGGTGAATCAGAGGATCTAGGTCCTTCTTAGCTAGGTATTTTTATGGTAATTCATGATGCTTAATATATTTTATATTCTGATACATTATTAGATAAATTTTTTAGTCATAGTCAATAGGAATAAATAAATGATTTCCCATACTTCTTAGAATATGAATGTAATGCTTGTGCCTGGAAGAGCATGGGTAGTGATAGTGGTAATTTCATTTTTCAGCCCATACCTATTCACATATGTTTGCTACAAGATGATCATGACACTTTCAGGTGGAAGGTTACTGTTACCCAATTTTCCTTGCTACATGCAAATTCAGCTAAATTCTATCCCAAGTTCTGCATCTTTATCTTGCCAAGCACCTCAAAAAATTTCATGGGTTTATGTCCTATCCTTTGGCCTCTGCAATTTTTTAAACTCCCTGGTCTACAGGTCTAAAATTTGAAAATCTAGTCGTTTATGCCTAAAAAAACCCTAAAAACCCTAGGCCATATTCTATTTCATAGTTACCTTTTTGGGCCACTTAAAAATCCCATTTCTCATGTGTGCATTTTAATTCCTTTGTTCACCAGTTCTCTGATTTTCTTAGCGGTTATCTTTTCCTTTCGACGAACTGGTGAATTTAGTGATTCTCTTAATCGCTTAATTCTTGGCGGTCTGAATAAAATATCTAGAAACTCAACGAATTGACTTCAATTAGATAATCACTCAATGTAACTCTAGGTTAGACCTTTATTAGGTGACCTTGCGAATCCCTTTGTTCTCATAATTTTCAGACTTAACTGAGGTTAAGTGTTTCATTAAGTGACCTGGCGAATTCCTTTGGTTGCATAATCACTAAATCTTTCTGGAGTTAAGTGCTTCCATCAGTGGGTCTACTGCCACATCATCTGATGTGTTTGTTCCTAATTGGTCAAGGATGGTGATTTGGAAGCTGTCAGAGTGGGCCGAGTGTGCTATCTCAACTTTTGATCCAATGGCTAGCGCATGATCTCATGGAGGTTTTCTGACACATGAGCTTATGCACCAACCGTCAATTTTTCTTTGTTGTCAGGGCTTGGTCAGGTGGGTCCTCATGTTTTGACATTCTCACATTTGGTTGGTCCACATAGTGATGATTTTGCAAGTGTCAGTGGGACTAGGATTTATAGCATTGCAAAGAACTCAGACATCTATAGAAGATCAATAGTTGGTGCATGATCTCATGGGTTGTGTCAGAGCCATGAGATCTTGCATTAGCCATCAATTTTACTTTATTCTAAGGTGACAAATTTAAGTGGGTCCTCTGATAGTTGCAGTTGACATTCTAAATTTTGATTGGCCGACGAGGTGATGACTAGGATTGTCAGTGGGACCTTTGTCAGAGTATCTAAAGGGATGTTAGTGGAATGAAGATCAATAGTTGGTGCATGATCAGAAGGAATCTTTAGAGCCTTTGTGATTATACGCCCATAGTTAGATCTTCCAGGTGTTCAAGTTCTGTCAGGTGGGTCCGTGCCAAGTCATGCTAACAAGCTAACATTTTATTGGCTGAAGTAAAGGTAAATGTCAGGTGGGTCCAGTGTCCCATGTTACCAACAAGCATTTTTGTGATTAGTTGCCGAGTGATGATGAAGACTTGTAGGTGGACTCAATGTGTCAGTAGGGTCCCAGTTAAAAAAGAGATCTATGGTCAGTGCATGATCTCATGGAATCTTCTAGGCTTATGAGATCATGTACCCACCATTCGATATCAATCAAGGTTGTAGTAGGTCCGATGTCAGAGTTTGTCGAGGTGTCTGTCGAAGAAGCAGTTGAAAGTGAATGAAAGAATGACAAGTGACGGATGGGCCCAAGGTTAAAGAAATACTCTATGAATCAGTGACTAAAGGGTCATCTCTTGTTCACTAGACATAACTAGAGTCAGCTAAAACATTTAATGATTTGGTGATTGAAGGAAAATGGGAACCCGAGGTGAATGCCAAGTTAAGTTTGTAGTCAAAGCCACGCCTAAGTAAAAAGGAAAGATCTAATGGCTACATTTTAAAGTTACATTAAAATTTAAATGTCATTTGTTGATAGAGGAAAAGTATGGTGCCACTTGTGACCGTTATACATATTTAAATTCAAATATCTCAGAATATCAGATTTTTGCAGTTATGGTGAGACCAAGTTGCAGGAGGGTAGATGGATAATGGTGGCTCAATATTTGCAGATACTTGGTGATGAAAATTACATTGAAAGCACATATCTAATTGGCTAAGATATTTCAAGACACATTTATGGCCAAAATTGATAGAATTAGGGTTTTTGTATGAAAATTTGTGTAACCCAATTAGATATTTTTGCTCCTTCCTGCGTGCAAAAAGGAGATGTATATATTAATTTTTGAGAGCCTTTAGAGAAAAGAGTTGGACAATCGAAAAGAAGAAATTCACCTTTCTTAGGAGTCATCCAAGGCATTCTTTCTTCCCTCTGGCTTCTTCAGTTGTAATCTCCCATTGATTATTTAGATATTGTAAGGTATTTTGTGACATTCTTTCTATCCCTATGCCCTCTTGTGTGAATTCTCTCTTAATGAATCAAGTATGGGTATGTTTTCAGTGATATCTTAGGGTTCCTGATCTCTCTTTCTTTCTGCAATTCATGTGTATTCTTGTGGGTAATTTGATTTGAATGCTCTTGTGTGTATACTTCAACCCCTTAACAATTTGTCTCATTCTTATACCTAGTTGCAGAGGTGAATGTTTGTTTGCAAGTCATAAATTGTGTCTAACCTCTTAGGAATGCTATTACTTGTGAAAGTTTTTTTGTTTCCCTGAATAGCCTTTTTCTATTATAGACCCTTCTATGAAATATTTATGCAAGCCTATTCAGTGAGTTGTGATCTCTTAGACCTAAGTTTGTGCACTAATTTCATCTTCCATACTGTAATTCATACCGTATTTTTGGTGTATCACCTAGTAGGTAGTTTTCTTTCAAGTCATTTCCCTTTCATGCATTCCTTCTATCCCTTTTCCCTCAGAGTTTTACTTTCCTATCAAGAAGCAAATTAAGGTGATTATCCAAGAGGAACCAGCCTAGAACCTGGAGGTCTCATCTTAGTTAGCATAGGTCCCACAACCTGGAGATGATTCCCATGTTATACTAAGCTATCAAGACTATAAGAGCTTGAAACAAGGGTGCAAACTTAGTGTATAACAATTTTGGCACGCCCGGTGGGACATATAAAGAGGTTCATTGTTTGAAAGTTATGTTATCTATGATATATAGATTGCACAATATAGGCTTTTAGAAGTTGTTCTAGCAAGTATATCTAGGGACTCCACTGATTTCACAGATCTAGAGCTAAACTTGTTCAAAGTTTATGAGAAAGATTGAGACTAGGAGCTCAAAGCCTATTGAATTTTTAGAGTTTCCCTCAAAAAGAAGCTATAAGGGTAGGTCAACTCAAAGGACATCCCATTTAAGGAGAGTTCAATCTACACCTCCTGATACTTCAGAAAGGAGACCTTTTCCCTTTCATCTCAAAAGAAGAGGTAGATCTCTGACTAGAGATCCAAAAGAAGATTTAAATCCAACATCAAATACAACTCACATAGTTGTTAATCTTCAAATTTCAACTCCTACAATGGCTAGACAGTTTTCTTTTGCACCTTTCAACCAGGGAAGTCCATTAAATTTTTTTGTACATCATGATATGCCCTTGGTAGCACTAAAAAGCTTACCTAATTTCACAGGTGAAGGGCAACCAACTACTTTTGAACACATAAGAGATGTGACCACTATCTGCAGCATACATAATATAACTCAAGAAGATATGGCCACCAAATTATTAGCAGCTTCTCTAAAAGGTAAGGCTCTTGAATGGTTTAGAACTCTAATGGTTGGTTCCATTAATTCATGGGATGGATTAGGGGATGCATTAAGTATGCATTTTGAGGATAAATCAGACAACTTGTCTCTGGTAGAATAGTTAATAACCATTAAAAGGGACCCTCAAGAACAAATGACAAATTATAATAGTAGATTCCTCAAAACATGGAATAGAATTCCAGCCTCAGTAAGGCCATCAACTAACCATGCTTTCCTATATTACTTGCAAAGTTTGAATGGTCAAATATCTATCATGATCCAATCTATGGGTGGTACTTCCTTACCCCAAGCTTTTGACATAGCTGTCAGGGCTGAAAATTGTTTAATTCAAGTAGGTGTGATAGTTAGAAGGCCACCTATGCCCATCTTTCCTAGCCTTCAACCCATTGCACCTGCACAAGTACCCCCATTTACCCCTATTCCTACCATATTAGCACCTCAGGCTAGTACTAGTGGTAAAGAGCAAAAAGTAAGTTTCTCTCAAGAGTTACAAGAAATAAAGAGTAGTCAAGAAAGCAGTAAGCAATAAGTGACAAATTTGTTGCAAACTTTGACTAAGGAGGTCACAAACCTAAAGAGGCAAGGGCAAGGAATCAGACCACCATTTCAGCCACAAGGCCAAGGTCCTAATCAATAATATTAGAATCAAGGATAGCCTTATCAACAAAATAGGCCACCTTTCCAAGGAGGGTATCAAGGACAAAGGAAAAATTTCAATCAAAGACCATTCCAACCATATAACCCTGTACCTCTCAATTCTACAAATCTAGTTAGGGATATGGTCCCTGGTCAAAATAATATGGCTATGGATAATGAATGGTGTTTTCCTTGTAATCAGCCTCATAATAAGGCTACATGTTCAAATGGATGGATGAAACAAGCTATAATGGTTCAAAATGCATCACAAGCTCAATCATAGGCCTCATCTAGTGGATCAGTTCCTCAACAAGAATCACAAGAAAAGGAGACTGCTCTTTTCAATTGGGAGCAGCTTGACTTCAATGGAGTCAATGATGAAATTTCTATTGTTGTGAATACAAGAGCAAAGAGAAGAGCTCAAGACATGGAGTGAGTAGACTCAGGTACTAAAGCTACTACATCTGCAAAACCAGTGTAGCAGGCTACTTCCATCACATTCAAGAAGGCTCCTGCCATTACAAGCAAAGAAGGCCAACATTCCAAAGAAGTGTAGCCGATCATAGTAAAAGTACAATAAAGAGTTCACACTATGACACCTTTCAATATTGTAGACAACATGAAGAAGGTGAATGTCACCATGTCTATGTGGGACTCTTTGGCTATTCCAAAATAGTGTAAAATTTTGAGGAAGGCCATGACTAAGGTAGAAACTCCTCAGCCTACAAAAGAAGCTGCAAAGCTAGTGTTGGTTAACACTAATCAAGAAAAGGAGGCTCCAAGTAGCAACTCCAAAGCCAATACCATTCAAGGTAGGAACTCAAAACCACCTCCCTTTTATCTATCTTTAATCATTGGAAAATCTTTAGTACATAATTGCATGGTCGATAGTGGAGCTACTAGCACTGTAATGCCCAAAAAGGTTGCTGACCAATTAGGACTAAAATATGAACCCTTCCAAAAGAAGGTTACACAACTTGATAGATCCTTAGTCAATACTATAGGTGTGGCTAAGGATACTAGTCTCATCCTTCATGCTAGTCCTAATTTTTCTATCCTCCTTGATATATATATCATAGATCTCCCTGCTTTATTTGCCATATGTTTGTCAAGGGAGTTTATAGCCAAAATAGGAGGTTACCTATCTTCTGATTGGTCTCACATGCTATTTCACACAAGATATGGGACCAAGGTAACCATTAAATTAGAACCATTGGTAGCACACCATATAGAACCATATGTTTCCAATACCATCAATGTAAACTACCCTGTATTTGATGACAGTGACTTCCAAACCATGGGAGAGGCAAACACTAAGATAGAGAATATCCTTGATATTTTACTAGATGAAAGAGCTTTAGAGGCCCAAGAAAATATTATTTGGGATTTTGGTTTGGGAATTTATTTAATACAAGAAAGTGGATCCATAGAGCCAAACCTTCTCACAGAAGACACTGATTCAGAGGATTAGAGCAATCTGGTTTGGGAACTATTTTTTGATGGTGCTAGAAGTAGACATGGTTCTGGTGGTGGTGCTATGCTAGTGTCCCTAGGAAGATAAATCAAAATGTAGATAGATTAGCTACTGTTGGATCTCAGTATGATATTCCAAATAGTATTTCAAAGGAGGAGACCCAACAACATATCAAAGTGATTGTCAAACCCTTTGTTCCTGATAATGATGTCAATTGGAAAGTGTTTGACAATGATGAGCAAATTCTACAGTTCTTGTTTGAAGAAGATGTTTTTTCAAGGCATAACCAAGACACGCTATCACAGAACTATGGTGATCAAGTGATACAGCTTAAGTCTAATAAGATGCCTAGAGGTCTTGTCACTTTGGAGTCTGTCTTCAACAAGGATGATCAAGTTAAGAAGAACAAAGCTAGCCTGGTAGTTCAACAAGAACATTGTGTTGAATTAGAGTTGGAGCCAGGTAAGAGCTTACAATTTGGAAAAGTAAACATTGAATTAGAGAAGCAAGCTTATACCCAATTATTTAAGGAATTTAGTGATGTTTTTGCATAGCAATATGAAGACCTCAAAGGTTTTGATCCAGCCCTTGCGTAGCACACTATTGAATTAGAACCTAATTCCAAACCAGTAAGGCAAAAACAAAGGCCTGTTAATCCCAAGCTTGAGCCACTTATGCATAGAGAAGTGCTCAATTTGATAGAAAGTGGTATCATCTACCCCATTAAGCATACTAGTTGGGTTTCCAACCTTGTTCCTATCAAGAAGAAGAATGGGGAGTTGAGGTTATGTGTTGACTTCAGGGATCTTAATAGAGCCTCATTAAAGGACCGCCATCCACTTCCCTCTATGGAACAAATCTTACAATGTGTCTCTAGATCCAAGAGATTTTCATTATTAGATGGCTATTTAGAATACAATCAGATCTTAGTTAATGAAGAGGATCAATATAAGATTACATTTACAACCAAATGGGGAACCATGGCTTATCAAAGGATCCCCTTTGGTTTGTTGAATGTGGGTGCTACTTTTCAAAAGGCAATGGATATGGCCTTTAAGAGGCTCATGTACAAGTTTGTATTGGTCTACTTAGATGACATAACTATCTATTCTAAACATGCAGCAGACCACATCAAACATCCGAGGAAGATCTTTGAAAGATGTAGAGAATTTGGGATATCTCTTAATCCTAAGAAATGTGTGTTAGTAGTTCATGAAGGAAAATTGTTGAGATATGTAGTATCCAAAGAAGGAATTACAATAGCTCCTAAGAGAATTGTAGCTATCCTAGAGCTAGCATTGCCACATCATAAGAAAAGCCTTCAATCTTTCATAGGAAAGATTAACTTTGTTAGGTGTTTCCTGGCTAATATTACAGATTTATTGAAGCCTTTGATAGCCATGTTAAAGAAGAGTTCAACTTTCAGCCGGACTAAAGAAGGAAAAGCTAATTTTCTGGCTATCAAAGAGGCCCTAACAGAAGCTCCTTCCCTGTTAAACCCAAATTTTAGTAAGGATTTTATCCTTTATGCTTATGGAGGTCATGATGCTATATCTGCTATGTTGACTCAAGAAAATCTAGATGGATTAGAGCAGCCTATTGCTTTCTTTAGCAAAGGTTTAGAAGAGTATGAAAAGAGATACTCTTTTGTAGAGAAACATGTACTTGTTGTGGTAAAGAACCTTAAGAAGTTCAAATATTTGTTGACTCATAGCAAGGTAAACTTGAAGGTTAGTCATCCAGGTGTCAAAGAGTTTTTTCTTTCCAAGGACCTAAATGAGAAAAGAGCTAGTTGGAACATCAAGGTGATGGAATATGACATTGATATCCAAACCACCAAGCTAGTTAGAGGAAGAGTTCTTTGTGAGCATTTGATAGGGGATGAAAGTTCAAATAAATCAGAGAAAATGGATGCATCTTTGGTTGTGCATTCTATAGAAGAACATGCCAAGGCATCAGGTTGGTTGCCTAACATGATTTATTTTTTGAAGATAGGACAGTGTCCTATAGGTTTGGATTCAGCAAAAAGAAGATATTATAGATTACAATCTATTCCTTTTGTGCTAATAGATGAAGTTCTTTTTAGAAAGGATCACAATGGTGTCCTTTTAAGATGCATTGATTCAGAAAAGATAGTTGATGTCCTATTTGAATTTCATGATGGACCTTTCAGAGGTCATTTCTCTCCTAGGACTACTTTTAAAATCATGAGGGTTGGATACTATTGGCCATCTATCTTCAAGGATAGCCATGATTATGTGATAAAATGCATCAAATGTGCTATGTTTGCAGGGAAAGAAAGGCTTGCAACCCTGCCCCTTCAACCAATCAGAACAGAGAAACTTTTCATGAAGTGGGGTATAGATTTTATTGGCATGAAAAATCCTCCATCTAGTGCAGGACACAAGTGGATAATCACTGCAATTGATTATTTCACTAGATGGGCAGAGGCAATTTCCTTAAAAGAATCAAATGAGAGTGTTGTATTAAGTTTTTATGATGATATAATTCATAGATTTAGCACTCAAGACTCCATAATATCAGATAATGCATTGGCATTCACAGGCCTCAAAGTCTCAGAATGGGTAATCAGAAATGGCATTTATCTGAATACAAGTTCAAACTATTACATTTAGGGAAATAACTTAGTAGAATCAACAAACAAGAACTTGATTAGGATAATCAAGAAAACCCTGCAGGATAATCGGAGAGATTGGCATATTAAATTGAAGTTTGACTTATGGTTAGATAGGATTACCCCAAAGAAAATCATTAGGAATTCTCCTTATGTGTTAGTATATGATAGAGAGGCTAAGTTGTCCATTTCAATTGAATTACTAGCTTTGGACTTGGCCACTCAATATGCCTTGTTTGAAGAAGGAGATTCTTTACAGATTAGGTATGCTCAACTCATGGAGTTAGAAGAACTTAGACATACATCCATTAAAGATATGGAATTTCACTAGATATAGACAAAGAGAAATATTGATAAAAGAGCCAGAATCAAAAATTTCAAAATTGGAGATGTAGTCCTCAAGTGGGATGAATTTAGATCTAGACCTAGTAGACATACAAAATTTGATTAATTTTGGGGTGGACCATTTGTTATAACAGAATGCAAGGGGCCTAATGCTTTTTAGCTATCAACCATTGAAGGAGATGTCTTTCCCCTTTCATTCAATGGATTCCACTTGAAGCCCTACTTCGAGGTTAATCCCTCTTTGTAAATTCTTGTGAATATGTTTCCTATTTTCTTTCCCTATTTTCTAGATTAGTTTTCCTGCTTTCCAAGAAGTGCCTGTGCACAAGCTTTGTCCCTCTGGTTCCATTTTTGTCTCTCTGTCATGAAGTTTTGTGCTCAGGAAAATGACCCCATGCCCAATGGATTGCTTCAAGGTCACCGATCTAATGTCTAGTAGGCTGACATCCAGCAGAAATCACCAAAATGTTACCCAATTTTCCTTGCTCCATGCAAATTTGGATAAATTCTATCCCAAGGTTTGCATCTTTATCTTGCCAAGCACATCAAAAAATTGCATGGGTTTATGTCCTGTCCTCTGGCCTTTGCAATTTTTTAAACTCCTTGGTCTGAAGGTCTAAAATTTGAAAATCTATCCATTTATGCCTAAAAAAATGCTTAAAAACCTAAGCCATATTCTATTTCATAGTTACCTTTTGGGCCACTTAAAATCCCATTTCCCATGTGTGCATTTTAATTCCTTTGTTCTCCAGCTCTCTTATTTTCCTGACAATTATCTTTTCCTTTTGGCGAACTGGTGAATACAGCGATTCTCTTAATCACTTAATACCTAGTGTTCTTAATAAAATATCTAGTGACTCAATGAATTGACTTTAGTCAGATAATCACTCAATGTAACTCTAGGTTAGACCTTTATTCAGTGACCTCGTGAATCCCTTTGTTCTCATAATCTTCAGACTTAACCGAGGTTAAGTGTTTCATTAAGCGGCCTGGTGAATTCCTTTGGTTGCATAATCGATAAATCTTTCCAGAGTTAAGCGCTTCCATCAATGGGTCCACTACCACATCGTCTGATGTGTTCATTCCTAATTGGTCAAGGATGGTGATTTGGAAGCTATCAAAGAAGGCCCAGTGTGCTGTCTTAACTTTTGATCCAATGGCTAGTGCATGATCTCATGGAGGTTTTCTGACACAAGAGATTATGCACTGACTGTTGATTTTGCTTTGTTGTTAGGGCTTAGTCAGGTGGGTCCTCATGTTTTGATGTGCTCACATTTGATTGGTCCACATAGTGATGATTTGGCAAGTGTTAGTGGGACCAAGATTTCTAGTGTTGTAAAGAACTCTGACATTTGTAGAAGATCAACGGTTGGTGCATGATCTCATGGGTTGTGTCAGAGCCATGAGATCTTACACCAGCCACCAATTTTACTTTATTCTCAAGTGAAAAATTTAAGTGGGTCCTCTGACAGTTGAAACTGACATGATAAATTTTGATTGGCCAATGGGGCAATGATTGGGATTGTCAATGGGACCTTTGTTAGAGTATCTACAAGGATGTCAGTGGAATGAAGATCAATGGTTGGCACATGATCAGAAGAAATCTTTAGAGCCTTTGCGATTATACACCCATCATTGGATCTTCCAGGTGTTCAGGTTTTGTTAGGTGGGTCTGGTGCCGCATGTTGCTGACATGCATGTTTGTGATTGGTTGTCGAGTGATGAAAAAGACTTGCAGGTGGACCCGATGTGTCAGTAGGGTCCCAGTTAAAAAAGAGATCTATAGTTAGTGCATGATCTCATGGAATCTTCTGGGCTTATGAGATCATGCACCCACCATCTGATGTGAATCAAGGTTGCAGTGGATCCGATGTCAAAGTTTGTCGAGGTGTCTACTGATGAAGCAGTTGAAAGTGAATGAAAGAATTGCAAGTGGTGGATGGGCCCAGGGTTAAAGAAATACTCCATGAATCAATGACTAAAGGGTCATCTCTTGTTCACTAGACTTAATCGGAGTCAGCTAAAACATTTAACAATTCGGTGACTGAAGGAAAAAGGGAACCCAAGGTGAATGCTGAGTTAAGTTTGCAGTCAAAGCCATGCCCGGGTAAAAAGGAAAGATTTGATGGCTACGTTTTAAAGTAAGATTAAAATTTAAATTTTAGCCATTGATAGAGGACAAGTATGGCACCACCTATGACCATTATACATATTTAAATTCAAATATCTTAGAATATCAAATTTTTGCAGTTATGGCAAGACCGAGTTGTAGGAGGGTAGATGGATAATGGTAGCTCAATATTTGGAGATAGTTGGTGATGAGAATTACATTCAAAGCACATATCTAATCAGCTAAGATATTTCAAGACACATTTATGGCCAAAATTGATAGAATTAGGGTTTTATTATTGTATGAAAATTTGTGTAACCCAATTAGATATTTTTGCTCCCACCTGCGTGCAAAAAGGAGATGTATATATTAATTTTTGAGAGCTTTTGAGAGGAAAGAGTTGGAAAATTGAAAAGAAGAAATTCACCTTTCTTAGGAGTCATTCGAGGCATTCTTTCTACCCTCTAGCTTCTTTAGTTGTAATCTCCCATTGATTATTTAGATATTGTAAGGTATTTTGTGACATTCTTTTTGTCCCTATGCCCTCTTGTGTGAATTCTCTCTTCATGAATCAAGTATGGGTATTTTTTCAATGATATCTTAGGGTTCCTGATCTCTCTTTCTTTGTGCAATTCATGTGTATTCTTGTGGGTGATTTGATTTGCATGCTCTTGTGGGTATACTTCAACCCCTTGACAATCTATCTCATTCCTATACCTAGTTGCAGAGGTGATTGTTTTTTTGCAAGTCATAAATTGTGTCTAACCCCTTAGGAATGCTATTGCTTGTGAAAGTTTTTCTCTTTCCCTGAATAGCCTTTTTCTATTATAGACCCTTCTATGAAATATTTATGCAAGCCTATTCAGTGAGTTGTGATCTCTTAGACTTAAGTTTGTGCACTGATTTCATCTTCCATACTGCAATTCATACCATATTTTTGGTGTATCACCTAGTAGGTAGTTTTCTTTCAAGTCATTTCCCTTTCATGCATTCCTTCTATCCCTTTTGCCTTAGAGTTTTACTTTCCTATCAAGAAGAAAATTAAGGTGATTATCCAAGAGGAACTAGCCTAGAACCTAGAGGTCTCATCTCAGTTAGCATAGGTCCCACAACCTGGAGATGATTCCCATGTTATACTAAGTTATCAAGACTACGAGAGCTTGAAACAAGGGTGCAAACTTAGTGTATAACAGTTACATATGTGGATGAAAATGAAACCTTTGACTTAGGAGGGTTTTTTATTTTATTTTGGTGACTATTGCCACAAAGTAAAATTTCAAGGCTTGTAAATTTTGGTAAATATTGCCCTTTTAGTTGTGTGTTTCCCTTCCCACTTTCTTGTCTCTATTTGGTAGTTTTTGAGAGGGGTCCATGTTAGTTTTTGTCATGAAGATGGTATATTTCCTCTAGAAACTCTAAATTCTTCCATGGGAAAGAGTTATCCATCATCCCTAGGTAGAGTTACTGTTAGGCCATTTTCTTGTCTTAGCCCAAATCCTAAGAAAATGGCCAATTTCCTTGCAAAATCATAGAAATTTATTTAGTCCTATTGCTTCTTGTTTTGGTGAGAAAAGAAAATTGATAGTGTTTCATGGCCTATGAAGTTAGCCAGGGGTATTTTATTAGGTCACCAAGGTCCACTCAAGATCGCATGACCTAATGTGAAAAAAATAGTGAGATATTCAAGTTTAAAGGTCTTAGAAATAGGTCATTTTCATGTCCTAGGGCTTCAAAAAATTGTCTAAGTATAAAGAACCCTTTGTCTTTTCTATTTCTTCGTTACCTTTTTTGTCACTTAAAATCCTAAAAATGCATGTGTTTTATTAAAACTGTTAGGCGGGGCCATATTCCATTTTTCTTTTTTCTCCTTAGCCAGTGCCCCTTTTAATTTTTCCTAAGTCTAGGGTCCTGATGGATTTAATTTTTCTTAAATTCTTGAGCTATTAATTTTACAAATGTTTTGGCGTTGATTAAAACACTTAGTCACCTTTTAATCTAGCGGTTATAGTATGACTGAAAGGCAATCTTTTCTTCTTTGCAATCATGTGATGACTATTTAATCTTCCAGCATGTGGTGACTTGGATGCTATCAGTGGGGTTAGGGATTTTGGCCTATAAATAAAAGATAACATTGGGGGTTGTTGTATGTCTATAGTAAGAAGATATATCCATCATGATCTTGTGACAGTTGTCTGATGTGATGGTAACAAAAGGGTTGGTCCTATGCCAGATAGATCTGATGTGCCTATTTTTGATTGGTCAAGGTGGCGATGATGTGGATTTTGTCAGTAAGACCAAGGATTCAATAGGAATTAAAGGGACACTAGATGTCAGTGGATTTAATGACTGTCATGTATCCGCAATGAAAAAGTGATTGAAAATTTGTGATCACAATCTTGCAACAACCGTCAATCTTATATCTAGTCATGGGTCAATGCTGTGGGACCTGTTAGAAGATTAATGAATGTCGACCATTGGATCTTCCATTTGATAGTAGCGATATGTCTAGTTGTTGGTGGGGTCAAGAGCCTATGGGATTTTAGTGCACCATAGATCTTCCATGATATGACAGTTGTCGTGACTTTGCATAATAGAGATGCATGATGTTTTATTTTTCATGATGTTGAGACAATCATTGATCCTTTCCTTTAGTGAAGATCGATGATCATGTTTTAAAGACTGATTGAAGGCTTGGTCGATTGTTGAAGATTAATGGGAACTTCTCAATTTTCTAGGAAATAGATGGATCGATGGCCTTGTTTTAAAGTTTACCTGTTAGCTCTTGGAGCCATATTTTGCATCTCATGTAGGGTTTTTCTAAGGTTTTTTTTACAGTGGGCTAGATAGGACAAAAGGATTGTTCAGATTTGATTTTTTCTAGGATGGTTTTATTTGAAGAGATCATGAAAATATATGGGTGGATGTCTTCTGTTGATTTTTTATTTGAAGGGTTCCATGATGATTAAATGGAGATGAATGTCATTTGGCATAGGCGACTAGGGTTTGATGAGTGTCAGAGTTTTCTATGCCATGTACACACAAGTTCTGTTCAAGTTGGATCTTCCATTTAAGTTCTTTTTTCTATAGCAAGAAACCAATTCAAATTGTAATTACAGTTAGCCTATGATGATGAAGACAAAATAATTATACATCAGATTTGATCTGATTCTCTCGGGTTTCTAGGTTTTTCCTGCATTCTTTCTTTTCTTGTTGAAGTGTAGTTGTTGAGGTGGTTGTAGACCTATTTTTCCCTAAATTATACATAGCTTGTTGTAATCCTTTATAAGGATTTCCAAGATCATTTAGAAGGGTTTTAATTTCTCTATAATTTTTAGGATTGGTTCCATGAATGGTTCTTTCCTATAAATATATTGCTTATTTCTCTAAATATAGGGTGTTCCCTCTTTACTTTTAGGTTTTGAGAATATAATATAAGTTGTAACAGTTTGTCTTATGAATAAGATCATAATATCTTCATACTACTATCAAATTATCTCCATTTGATTCTTGAACTTTTTGATTAAAGCATCAAGTGTGTTTTAATCTTTCTATTGTATTTCCAAGGTGTTTGTAATAGAGTTGTTTTCATAGAGACAATAGATTTTAGGACTAGTTTTCAGATGTGTATGAGATGAGGTATCAAGGTTATTTCATCCTTATCTTTCAGTGGATGTTGATTAATGTATTGTTTGTTCCTAGGTCTCTTCTAAGGGGAGGGTCAAATTCCTTTGAATAGGTGATTGAATATCTCAATACACATGTGGATTGGTAAGTAGGATTTGGTCAATGGTGTATGTTTGGTTTAAGGCATCATCATATTAGAAGTTATTGTCTTCTATATTCATAGGTCTCTGCTGTAGTGACTTATTTAACTTTTCCACCCATTGGATAAGGCACTAGTCTATGAGAGACTTGGGGTATTTCAGGTGTCCATTCAACCTGAAACATAAAATTAATCAAATTTAATCCTTTTCCATTTTCATTTTGATAGGAGGTAATAGGGGTCCCTTCTAGTTTTTAGACTCATTCTATGCAAGTAGGATATTGGATAATATTTGGTGATTCATTGAGGTACATGATACCTATAGGGGTCTGAAAGCTATTCCATAGTCTTATACCTATAGGCCTTTTGTTTATCACAAGAAGTTATGTGTGTATAGATGAGCTATACCTACCCGAGTGATGTGGATCTCAAACTATAGGAGGATCATTCTCTCGATCCTTGTTAATTGGCCCTTTTTCTTGTCAGACTTTGGAGTGGTTATTGAGAGTTAGTGACATTAGTTTGGCAATTGAATTGTAAATCTGACAGTGTGGGAAAAAGGAACCAACACCAAGACCTCAATACCTTTTCAATTTGGAGGCTTGGTCTAATAGGTAACATCATATCTTCCAAGCCTTTGGAATCTTCATCTGGTCCATCATCTCCAATAGGGATATGTTCCCTATAGAGGATTAGATCTAAAATGTTAAAAATTGGTGAGATGTCTAGATCTAATGGAAAGTGTATCTTGTAAGCATTGGACCCATACTTAGCTAGGATGGAACATGAGCCAATCCTTTTCATCTGTAGCTTATCTAGAACTCCCTTTTGTAGTTTTCCCTTATTGAGATGTATCCTAACAAGATCCCCCACTTTGAAATGAAGCTCTCTTCTCCTTTCATCTACTTTGTTCGTGGTCTTAGTGACACTATCTTAGAGATTTTGTTTGACTATATCATGGAATTCCTTCATAGACTAAGAAAATTCCTCTGCATAGCCATTTCTAGTTGTTGTTTCTCCTAGTTTCCTCAATTAAGTATTCCTCTTGTGTGTAGACCATAGACTATCTCAAATGGGCTCTTGTCGATGGTCATATTAATAGTATCATTGTAGGCATACTCACCTTGTGTAATTACCTAATCCCATGACTCACCATACTCTTTGGTTAAATTTCTTAGAAGATTCCCCAAGCTTCTATTGACTAACTTAATATGTCTATCCATTTGGGGTTGGAATGCACACACAAAAGACAAGGTAGTTCCAAGTTTATACCATAGGGTTTTCCAAATATAACTCATGAATTTAGAGTCTCTATCAAATACTTAGTGGTAGTCCATGGATCCTTACGACTTCTCTAAAAAACAAGTTGGCTATATGGAAAGCATCATAGGTAGTATTTCATGGCACAAAGTGAGATATCTTGCTAAATATACCTAAAATCACATAGATGTTGTCAAGTCCTTGATTGGTCTTAGGAAATCCTACCACAAAGTCCATGCTAAGGCATTCCCAAGGTCTATTGGTGATTGGAAGGGGTTGATACAACCCTACATTGGATGAAGTGCCCTTGGAATTTTGACAAATTATACAAGTCTCTACATAGCTTTTGATGTCCTAATTCATCTTAGGAAAATAGTAAAACCTTTTGACCAAATCTAATGTTTTATGGACTCCAAAATGTCCTCCCAATGACCCATTATGTTTTTCTTGGATGAGGTTCTTCCTCAAGGATCCTCTAGGCACACATAGTTTCCCTCCCCTAAACAAAATACATTCTTGGATGAGGTAATCAACATATTCACTATGAAAATGGTTTTTCAAATATTTACATACCTTATAAGGTGTTGAGAAGTCTTTATCTTCCAGGGACAAGTCCTTTAAACTATTTATGCCTATGATTCTAAGTTGAACTTATTGAGCTATCAAGTGCCTCTAGCTTAGGGCATCTACCACTTTATTTTTATGAACCTTCTTGTGCTTTATGGTGAAGGTATAGGCCTGAATGTACTCAACCCATTTCATGTTCTTGTGACTCAACTTGTCTTGGGAGTTAAGGAAACTTGGAGATTTATTATCTATATAGACCAAAAAATCCTTATGAAGGACGTAGTGCCTACACTCCCTTAAGGCTTGGACCAATGCATACATATCCAAATCATAAGATGAGTACTTCTTCTTAGCCTCACTCAAATTTTCATGATGGAAGCCCACAAGTTGATTTTCTTGGCTTAAGACTGCCCCTATAGCAATGTTTCTAGTATCACACTCAATTGTGAACTACTTTTCAAAAGTAGGTAACACCAATATTGGTTTGGTTACAATCCTTTTCTTCAAGGTCTCAAAATTTTTCTCAGCTTGTTCACTCCATTAAGATTTATTATTGATTCCTTCTTTGATGGTGTCAAAAACTAGTACACAAATTTCATGAAAATGTCTAATAAACTTCCTATAGAATTGAGCCAATCCATGGAGGATTCTTACTTGGGTAGTAGATTTGGGATTAGGCCACATTAAAATTTCCTCTAGCTTGATCATCTCCATATTCAATTTCTCTTGTGAGATCACAAATACTTGGTACACCAATTCTGGTTTCATGAACTCACACTTATCAAGATTGATAGTGAATATTCCTTTATGCATTTTTTTTATCCCCTCATTCAAATGCATCCAATGATCCTCCTTGGACTTCATGAATATGAGGATATCATTTAAGCAACCCACCACCCATTTACCAATGAAGTCTTTCAACACTTCATTCATGAACCTCATAAAGGTGCTAGGGGCATTAGACAATCCAAAGGGTGGAACTAGACAATCATATAGGCCTTTAGTGGTTTTGGAAGAGGTTTTTCACTCATCCCCCACCTTAATTCTAATTTGGTCATATCCACTCTTGAGGTCAATCTTGGTAAAGTACTTGGCCTCTCCTAAGAAATCCATTAAGTCCTTAACCTTAGGGATACGAAACCTATACCTTATGGTAATCCTATTTAGGGCCTTAGACCCAATACACAATCTCCAATTTCCTCCATTTTTAGGTGATAAGACTTGTGGAGACAGTGCAAGGGCTAATTCTCTTTCTTATAATGCCTTAATTAGGGAGTTATTGAGTTTTCCTCTCTATTTCCTCATTTTGTTGAGGTGTCATTTTATATGCAGCTTTATTAGATAGGGAGGCTCCCAAGATAAAGTCAATTTGGTGGAGTGTGGCTATTTTAGAGGGTAAGGTTGTTGGCTTGCCTTTAGTTACTATGTCCTTGTATTTCTCAAATAACCGTTGAACTTATTTTGGTATTTCTTTCTTCTTGTTTTTCTCTTCCTCTTTAGGCTTCAACACCAAGGCATACCCCACTCTTCACCTTTTACCAAGGTGTTTAAGAATTATTTCTCCCCTATCAACAACACATTGGGACCCACTGATTTTACTTCTCCATCCTCTAGAATGGGCTGAATCTTGGTGATTCCATCTTTTGTAATGCATAGGATATATTGTCTCCATCATGGATTTCTTTCCTTTCAAACTTCCATGGCCTCCCTCATAGGAGATGGCAAGCATCTATTGGTAAAACATCACATAGTACTATATCCTTGTACCTTCCAATGGTGAACTCTTCCAAAGCTTTCTAATTCACCAAGACATGCTGACCTTTATTTAGCCATGTGACTCTATAAGGACTAGTAGTAGGTATTCTCTAGAGGTTTATCTTTCTGACTACTTCATGAGAAACTATATTGTCAATAGACCCAAAGTCAATAATGATCTTGCACACTTTTCCCAATATTTTTCATTTTATTTTCAATAATAATCTTCTTTGGCTAGGTTCCTCCTTAATTATCTCTTTATTCAATGTTCCCCTTATCATAAGGTTATCCCCTAATTCTCAGTCTAGAGATACTTCTTTCAGTTTACTACTTGAAGACTCCTCTTGAAGGTAATTGAATCCTTTCTCTCCTCCTTATCAAGTGGATCATGTTATAAGTAGTGGTTTCTGTATACTAAAAGATTAACCTATTAATGTCTAATACAAACACTAGACTTATAGAAGACACAGGAGGCAGTTAAGCCATGTCACAAACCATGTGAGGGATAATAGACCACTACCAACAATCCCCCTCCCAACATGACTTTCCATGGCCTACATGGATTTGAACCTATGACCAATATCTAATACCACTTGTTACAAGTAATAGTTGATGTTGCACCAAAAGAATGACTTGTTAATACCTGATAAAACCACTAGACTTATAGAACACACAAGAGACACTTAAGCCATGTTGTGAATCCTATGAGGGGCATTGGACCACTTCCAACAGATCCCTTTTCATGGAGCCTATAGGCTGGATGTCCATATTGATGAAAATGGTAGAATTTCATAGTGGAGAATTGAGACCCTCTCCCTTTTCCTCCCGATCTTCCTCTATAGTTATCATTTGATCCTCTACCTTGTAAATGTAACCTTGATGCAAATCTCTCCCCTACCTAGGCAGCTCAGTAAATGGTGAGACCTTTAGTTTTACTCTGAACATAAATTGGGCTTAGGAGAGTGCTCTACACCTTTACAAGATCCTAAAAAAACATGGTTCCACTATCCTTACTAAAGACTCTAGTGACTTCAATTGGCTTGTATACCCTCAGGCTCTGCTGATGCTCAGTTGATACTTGGTCAGTGCTCAGTAACTATATTAATCGAGTATGCTCAGTAGTTTCACCGAGTAGTTTTTTGACACTCGGTAATTCTCACTGCAAAGTGCCTTAATGACTTTTCTTCCAAATGGGAACCTACAAACTTGGTAAGGGGATGGAAAGGTTCCTTACAAAAACAAAATGTCTACTATGGGAGTGATTTCCACACATACTATAGAGTTTTGAGTAACAAGTTTAAGGACTTAGACCTTATCTGGCTTGTAGCCTTTCGAGAAAAACACTAGGGTTCTAATTCTATATTCCTATAAAGAAACTATGGAAAGATAATATATTCAGAGACCCTAATTAGATTTGTATCAAACCTCTTGATCCTAAGATCATAAACACAGAGAACAACACTTAACAACTCCAGGTCTATTAGTCCTAAATAGGGTTAATTGACTTAGTTGATGAAGGGAAACTTCACTAGTCAATTAATCAAGATTAACTATCAATTGTATTGGTGTTGGAAATCCAAAATAGACCACAATCTATCTTCAAATTGCTTTATCCACCCCTAAAGTTCTTTTCTCACTTCACTTTGTCATTTCCTGAACCAAGCACATAGAGAAGCTTGGTCTAGAGTCTACAAACAAACTTGTATAGATAATCCCCCTTCTCTTGTGCTCTAGAGAAACTAAAATAAATTTCCCCTACTTGCATTTCCCAACTTTGCATGGGATTCCCAAAAAGGAAACATAAGTTAGGGCTTTTTAGGCCAAAATCCTAGTCCAGGAGGGTTTCCTGAAAACCCAGAAACTTATTCATTCAAATTTTGACTCGGATCATCAAACTAATTGAAATAGAGTGATAAGGAGTCCTACTTCATGATATGTGTGAAATGAAACAAATTTATTCCTCACACATTTGTACAAATTTGTACACACAATGTTTCAATCCATAACTTAGAGAAAAATAGGGATCTTTTATTGATTGAATGGAAAAATTACATAGAGTTTCCACATTGTTCAACACCCTGTATTCTTCCACCCACCTGTAAGGGCTATATGAAGACTTTTATCAATGGATCCAACTATTTTTCAAAGGTTGTGACCATTGGGCAGTTTTGTAACAAGTCGGTAGCAAATTTTCAAAGAAGTTTTCAACAACATTCTTTTACTTTTGCAACTTTAAATCTTGCATTCTTGCTCTTAATGAGCCTATAGGTCTAATGTCATACATTATTGAAAACATCTTAAAAGACACCTAGGAAATATAACATCCTAAATGTGCCTTTCGACCATAGTCAAAAACCTATGGTTTATAATGACACTGAGGGTGACTAGGTCTTACAAATTAGGTTATTGAAATTTAACTTATTAAGCTAAAAGTTGTGAAGAGTGGGAAGTGTTCCTTGGGTGCTCCTACACCATACTCCCATGTTTTAAAAATTGAAGTCCTACTTGAGAGAAATTCCTAAACTGAAGTTCCATGCTTTTTGATACACTCTTCACTCATCCATGTAGAATCAATGTCTGGTAGCCCCTTCCATTTGACCAAGTAATCCTTGTAGGTCTTCTTTCTAGTTTGTTTGACAATTTTAGAGTCTAGAATCTTTTCCAACTATAATGGTTGGCTTGGTGGAAATTTATTTATCCATTCAACCTATTTGTCTTTATTATCTTGCAAAGTATCATTAGATCCTACATCACCTTTAAAAGGAGTGAGATCACAAACATTAAGGATAGGAGAAAGAGAAATGGTAGGGGGTAAAGAAATTTCATAATCATTATCCCCAAATTTATGAAGTATTTGACTGGGACCGATCTTCCTCATCTATAATTTACTGTGTCCCCTTGGAAACCTTTCCTTATTCAAGTATGCCTATACTTGATCTCCTACTTTGAAAGTAACATGTCTCTTCTTCTTATCTGTCTGTTCTTTATACTTTACAGTATTCTGACTCAATGTATCTTGGACTTGGTCATGAATCTATTTGATCCATGTGGACAATTTTTCTCCTTGTGCATTGACTTTAAATTCAGTTGGTAACTCTCTGAGTTCCATGACTCCTCTTGGATGAAGTCCATAATCTACTTAGAATGGTGTCTTCACTGTTGACCGGTTTACTGAATCATTGAAAGAAAATTCTTCTTGAGGAAGTATAGCATCCCAAGTCTATCCATATTGTTTTTTTAGGAACCTTAGAAGGTTTCCCAATGATCTATTTACAACTTCAGTCTACCCATCAGTTTGTGGATGGTATGTAGAACTGAATGATAGATTTTTCCCCAACATTTTCCAAAGGATTCTCCAAAAGTGCCCTTGGAATTTCACATCTCTGTTGGAGATAATGGATGTTGGTAATCCATGAATTTTAACCACTTCTTTAAAAAATAGGTTAGAAATATGTGAATCATCATTAGAAACTTTACAAGGAACAAAGTGTGCCATTTTGCTAAATCTGTCAACTATGACAAAGATACTATCAAATCCCTACTTGTTTCTCGGTAGTCCTAAGACAAAATCCATGCTCACATTGTCCCATGGTTTTTTTGGGATTGGTAGTGGTTGATATAGACCTTGATTAGTCCTAACTCCTTTAGCCCTTTAACAAATAGTTCATGATTCAACAAACTTTCTGATATCAGTCGGTAACCGACGCCAATGATAGTTTCTCCTTACAAGTTCAAGTGTCTTATCTATGCCAAAATGACCTCCTAGTGTACCACAATATTTCTCTCTAATCAAATTTTCTCTCATGGATCACTTAGGTAAACAAAGTTGACCTCCTTTGAATAAAAGCCCATTCTGCAATAAATATTCAGAATAGGTAGTATTATATGCATATAATAGAGTAGAGAAAACTTGATAGATATCACCAAAATCTAAATCATCCTTGCATAGGTTTCTAAGGGCATCAATCCCTATGCTCTGTACCTACACTTCTTCAACCAAAATTACTCTTCTATTGAGAGAATCTACAACTTTATTTGAAGTTCCTTTCTTGTACTTTATGGAAAATTTGAATACTTGGACTTGTTCAACTCACTTCATATGCCCTCGTCTTAGTTTGTCCTGACTATTCAAAAAACTTAAGGCATGATTATCTGTAAAGACAAAAAATTATTTAGGAAGCAAGTAGTGCCTCCACTTCTTGAGGGCTTGAACCATCGCATAAAATTCCAAGTCATATGTGTTGTATTTCTTCTTTGCTTCATTTTGTTTTTCAAAGAAGAAAGCCACTAGTCTTCCATCCTGATTGAGGACTGCACCTATAGCCAAATTTCTAGCATCAGTCTCCACTGTGAACAATTTATCGAAGGTTAGTAGTGCCAAAATGGGATATTGTGATACTCTCTCCTTCAAGATTTAAAATTTTTATCTTCTTGTGTTGTCCATTGGAACTTTGTTTTTCTACCACCCTTGATGGTATCAAGTAATGGTGCACAAATGTGACTAAAATTTTTGAAAAATTTCCTATAAAAGGTAGCCAATCCATGAAAGCTCCTGACTTCCCTTGGGGTTTCTGGTATGGGATAATTAATGATAGCCTCTACCTTTTTTAGGATCCATTTTTGATGTGCCCTTTGAGATAACAAAACCCAAAAATATCAACTCTTGTTGCATGAATGTGCATTTTTCTAGGTTGATAGACAACTTCTTCTCATGTAATCTTTGAAGAACTTGCTCCAAATTTCTCATGGGTTCCTTTATATTCCCACTAAATATTAAGATGTCATCTAAATAGACCACCACAAACTTTTTTATGAAATCTTGAAGCACTTCATTCATTAATCTCATAAAGGTGCTAGGAGCATTGCTAAGGCCAAATGGCATCACCAGCCATTCATAAAATCCTTCAGTGGTTTTGAATGTAGTCTTCCACTCATCAATGAGCCTTATCCTTATCTGATGGTAACCAGATCTAAGGTGAAGTTTTTAGAAGTAACATGCTCCTCCAAGTTGGTCTAGAAGATCTTCAATCTTGGGTATAGGGAATCTATATCTGATTGTAATTTTGTTTATTGCCCTGGAGTTAGTGCATAGTATCCATTTGCCATCCTTTTTAGGGGCCAAAACACTCAGTACTACACAAGGTCAGAGACTCCTTTGTATGAGTCCTTTGGTTAATAATTCACTAATTTTCCTGGTGACTTCGGCATTTTGATAAGGAGTTAGCTTATAAGAATCTTTTTTGAATAGGGAAGCATCTAGAATGAAATCTATTTGGTGAAGATTTCCCTCAATGGTGGGAGTTCATCCGGTGTGTCTCCTACAACTATACCTTTGTATTTCTATAGTAGACTATCTACTTCTTTTGGTACTTCATTGTGCCCTATTTTCTCCTTTGGTTTAAGGACTAGGGCATATCCTACCTCAGAATCTTGAACAATATTTATCATTTATTGTTCTCTTTCTAGCATGAGTAACTATTCTTTAGGTTTTTCTTGTGGAGGATCAAGAAGAGGGAGTAGGTTGTACTTATGAATGTTTTGGATAATTTGGTATTTGTTTGTGACTCCATCATGTTTAGCCTATAGATCATACTACCATGGACATCCTAACAAAAAATGACATACATCCATATCTACAACATCACAAAGGACTCTACCCTTATAGTCTTTAATAGAGAACTCTACCCAAGCTTGTTCATTTATAAGGGTTTGTTGCCCTTCTGTCAGCCAAGATACATGGGATGAGTTTGGGTGGGGTATCTTTTCCAATTTTAATTTATCTACCATTTCCTTAGATGCAAGATTTTCAATAGAACCAAAATCAATTACTAACTTGCATACCTTTCCATGGCTCCTACAGTTGGTTCTAAAAATACTTTTTCTTTGAGGTTCCATCATTACTGGTGCTTGGATCAAAGTCCTCTTCATCATGAGGCTTACTCCATCTTCTCTAGTATAGTGTCACACACTATCAACATCATCTTCTTATACAAGTTTGGCTCTTCTTTCACCTTGGTTATTCTACATGTCTCTATCTGGACACCTATTGGTGTAGTGCCCTGTCTAATTGCAGTTATAACATCTGATTTGTCCATTATTTCTTCCCCCATTTCTATCTCTGTCATTTCCTCTTCTTCCTCTGTATCCACCTCTTGAACTAATTTCTCCTTGTGTGTTCTCCTTATTAGATTCTCCTTGTGGTCTATTGTTCTATCCTCATCCTCCAAAGTTTCCTCTGCCTCTTTCATTTTTAGCTTTTCCTCTACCACTCTGTTAATTTCTCCTTCTAAATTTTTCTTCTACTTTTAATGCTAATTGATATCATTCATTCACTATGGTAGGGCTTGTTAGACTAAGTTCATCTAGAATTTAGTCCCTTAGTCCTTTCATATACTAAGCAAGCTTTACACATTCTAGTTTAGCAAGCTTGGATTTCATCACCAATCTCTGAAATTCTTCGGTATAGCTAGAGATGTCCTTCTCTTTCTATCTTAGACTCATTCTTATTTTATGAAGTTGAAATTCATATTCTTTAGGGAAATAAGTTTCCCTAAGCAGGGTCACCATCTTCTTCCAAGTGGTGACTGGATTCTTTCCATTCTTCACCCTATCATCTTGAGTGAAGTTCCACCATGTGAGTGCAGAGCCTTTGAGCTTTGACTTAGCAATCTTCACCCTCTAGTTCTTAGGGATTTCTTCACAATAAAAGAAACTATTTATGGCATCCACCCAATCCATTGCAACATCTAGGTCCATCCTCCCATTGTATGTAGGCAACTCCAGCTTGGCATCCATGGTTCTCCTCTCCATAGATTTTAGAGTCTTCATAAGTGTACTCTGGTCTACATGACATTCTTCTTCCTCCTGCTCAATGGGTTCTTCATCACTCCTTACTTCAACATTCTTAGAGTTTCCACTACTTCTCTTCTAAAGCTCTTCCCTCAGCTTGCCCATCTCTTGCCTCATCTACTAAATCTCCATGTCTCTTGGATCATCACATTGTTTCCTTTGCTCCTTTAGGTATCTTAGTATCTCTGCATTGGTCATCCTTGATGATAATCCTCCATCATCTTCTCCTTCCATGGTGCTAGTATATCTTTACCCTCAACATATTAGGTGCTCTAATACCACTTGACGTAGAGCTCTCCCCTATCTAGATAGCTTAGTAAATGGTGAGACCTTCATTGTTACTCTAAACCCAAAGTGGGATTAGGAGAGTGCTCTACACCTTTAGAAGATCCTAAAAAAATATGATTCCACTATCCTTACTAAAGAATCTAGTGAATTCAACTAGTTTCTACACCCTCAGGCTCTACTGATGCTCAGTTGATACTTGTTTATGTAAGGAAACTCAGGTGCAGAAACAACTTCCTACACTAATCTCTAAAGGAAAGTATTGTGCAAATTCTTTTAAATCCTTACAATTTCAGATTCGTTAACTAATTTAACAATGATATTGCAGCCATATACCATGCATATAGAAAATAGAGAATAACATAATGATTTACCTTGGGGAAACCTTTCGATAAAAACCCCAGCACTCCAAAACCTGCACAATGTATTAAATAAAACTATTACAGTTTACAATACACTTGCAATGCAAGTTCTTTCAGGAGATTTTCTACTCTTGAAGACAAATCATGGTAGCATAAAAAATTTTCCAATAATACACAAACTTCACTCCTCTTCACAACCCTAAAAAACTCTTATATCATGTGCTTCCCTTTTTAGGGAAACTTCCAAAGATAGTTGTATTAGGGTTTTACCATTCTCCAAGAAAATAGGAACCCATAAATTTTTTATCAGTACTCAACTTTATCAGTTGCCACATGTCTTGACCTATCATGAATCTTCCAAACATAGCTCTTATGTGTCATAGGAATTCGTCATAACCATTTCAGCCATGATCTCCTTACAGACAATTCAAGATGTCGACACATCAAGTGGAGTAACACATCAACATACCAACTAGACATGTACACTCACACTTAATTACATTATTTGCAAGAAATAAATATTAAAAAACAAATAATAAGAATAGGAATTATCCAAGGATGAGACACCTTATTCCTAACAAGTCAGTGCTCGGTGCCTATGTTAACCAAATGTGCTCAGTAGTTTCACCAAGTAGTTTTCTAATGGTTGGTAATTCTCACTGCAAAGAGCCTTAATGACTTTTCTTCCAAATGGGAACCTAAAAACTTGGTAATGGAATGGAAATTTTCCTTACACAAACAAAATATCTACTATGGTAGTGATTTCCACACATACTATAGAGTTTTGAGTAACAAGTTTAATGAATTGGACCTTATCTGGCTTGTAGCCTTTCAAACAAAACTCTAGGGTTCTAATTCAAGATTCCTATAAAGAAACTATGGAAAGATAATATCTTCAAACACACTAATTGGACTTGTATCAAACCTCCTAATCATAAGATTGTAAACATGGAGAAAAACACTTAACAAATCCTGGTCTATTAGTCCTAAATAGGGCTAATTGACTTGGTTGATGAAGGAAAACATCACTAGTCGATTTCTCAAGATTAACTATCAATTGCATTGGTGTTGGAAATCCCAAATAGACCACAATATATCTTTAGATTACGTTATCCACCCTCGAAGTGCTTATGTCACTTCACTTTGTCATTTGCTGAACCAAGCACATAGAGATGCTTGGTCTAGAGTCTGCAAACAAACTTCTCTAGAAAATCCCCCTTCTCCTGCACTCTAGAGGAACTAAAATTCATTTCCCCTACTTGTATTTCCCAAATTCACATGGGAGTCCCACAAAGGAAATGCAAGTTAGGTAATTTTAGACCAAAATCTTGGTCCAGGAGGGTTTCCTGAAAACCCAAAAACATATTCCTTCAACTTTCGACTCCGATCATCAAAATGAGTGCAAAGGAGTTCTACTTCATGATATGTGTTAGATAAAACAAATTTCTTCCTCACACATTCATACAAATCTGTACACGCAATGTTTCAATCTATAACTTAGAGAAAAATAGGGATCTTTTATTGATTGAATGCAAAAATTACATAGAATTTCCAAACTGTTCAACACCCCGTATTCTTCCACCCACATGTAAGGTCTATATGAAGACTTTCCTCAATGGATCCAACCATTTTTTTAAGGTTGTGACCATTAGGGGGTTGTGTAACAAGTTGGTAGAAACTTTTGAAAGAAGTCACCGACAAAATTCTTTTACGTTTGCAACTTTTACAAAATGTTGCATTCTTGCTCTTAATGAGCCTATAGGCATAATGCCTTACATTATTGAAAACATCTTAAAAGAAACCTAGGAAACCTAACATCCTAAATGTGCCTTTGGACCATAGTAAAAGACCCATGGTTTATAATCACACTGAGGGTGACTAGGTCTTACAAATTGGCTTATTGAAATTTAACTTATTAAGCTAAAAGTTGTGAAGAGTGGAAAGTGTTCCTTGGGTGCTCCTTTACCAAACCTCCTTTTCTACTAGAGACTCTCCTTGATACTCAGTTATTTTGGACTCACCTTGGGCTCTTGAATCAAGAGTTATTCCACCATATCCTCTTCTATGACCTCTATTGTCTGTACTCCTGCCTCTTCCTTGACTACTTGTATCCTAATTCTTATTTAGTTTCTCCTCATCTTTAAGTGCTAATTGGTATCATTGAATGATAGTCTTGTGGCTTAAAAAACTTAATTCCTCTTGGATATTCTCTCTAAGACCATTGAGGTACCTAGCCACTTTAAGTCTCTCCTCTTCCACCACATGGGAGCTAAGACATAATTTTTAGAACTCTTCTATCTAGACAATGACCTCTATTTTCTTTTGCCTCCAATTTTGTCTCTTCTTACCTAGCTGCACTTAATAATCATCATGTAGATATGTTTCTCTAACTTTGGCCACCATACCTTTGAAATTGGTTATAGGGTTCTTTCCATCCTACATCCTCTCCTCCTATAAAAACTTCCACCAAGTAAAGGAAGCCCCTCTCATCCTTGATTTGGCCACCTTGACTCTCTGAGCTTCATTAATTCCCTCACATTCAAAATGATTATGTATACATTCTATCCATTCCATAACTGATTCAGATTCCATCTTGCCACTAAATAGTGGTATCGCTTCAAGTGAATTTCCACTCATAGCCTTGAATTATCTCAAGAAGGGTTCTTTAACTAGAACAAGGTTAGGCTCAGGGAATTTTTCCTCCTTTTCCACCTCTTTACCCTTTCCTTCACCTTCTTTTAGTTTTTTATTCATGAATTCATCTTTCTCTTTGGCCTTTCCTAGCTTAGATCTAAGAACATCCATTTCCTATCATATTAACCTATTCTTCTTTGTTTATTCTCTCACTTCCCTATCCAATTCAGAATTGGTCACCATGGTGGTCTCTCCCAGTGAATCTTCTATAAAATGATGCCCAAATCTTTTATTTCTCTAATACCAATCTGATTAGATCTCTATAGGAAATTAGTAGTTGTTCTTTCCCCTTGGTCAAGATGACCAAGAATCCTAATTCAAATAAGTCTCCAATGGCTCAATGAATACATCATAATCCTTCACATTATCTATCTAAGGAATCCTTCAAGGTCCCTCACTACTTCTATACTTCACTCCATCTCCCTAGTAATCACCTCATTGTTTCAAGATCTTATTCTTCATGGTCTCTTCTCAAGAAAATTTCTTATAACCTCCTTAGCAAGTTGATGACTCTTCTAGGGGTATCAAGGTAGACTAATTATGTATTTATATCACTTCTTGACCAATTTTATCAAGTTATACCACTTGGCTTCTTACCTATTTCACCAAATTCACTAATTTAGCCTTGTAGCCCTAGAGGCCAAATTAGGCATCCTTGTCCAGGTTTATACAAATTGTACCAAAATCGTTCCAAATATCTCACCAACTTAGTTATGTATTTTTCATACATAGGGAATGTCTACAAATATTTTGTGGGTCTTGGGGTCTCAAGGCTTTGTACAATGCCCTAACTCAGAATAGAGGGTTTGGTAAAGGTTTTAATGGCTTTAAGGATCTCACTATTCACAAAAAGTTTAGGATGGTTAAATACATTGGTTAACCCCTCATAACTTAATTTTTATACTATCTAGGGCTCATCTTGATTTCCAAATCCTTGGAGCTATGTTTTCAAGCCACCCCTACAAGGAAACAATATTTACACTACCTTGTCCCTAGCCAGGCAATACCAGTGCTCGCATAGGGAATGGCCTTAAAAATTGACCATTTTACTTTCAAGGCCTCCACCAATAGTATATAAAATTTACATTGGATTCTCTACCATGCCTCAACTAGCCATGATGAACACACAGTAGGATTTCATGGGGAATCCATATTTCTAACAAGAACTATTTACATGCCAAAGAACTATAAAACAAAAAAAAATTAAACTAAGCTTAAGGAAATACCTAAAAAATCACTCCTAATAATGAAGAATCAAAATTAAACACACATAATATATCTATCCTTCCTTTTAAAATCAAAATAATTACAATGGGTGCTACTTTAGCATCAAGGTAGTAGATTGTATCCTCAAAATAAATAACAGTGAATTCAAAAACTCTAACCACTAACTCTAAAAGATGCCAACCTCTAGATTTGGGCCTAACATGGCTTAAATAGATTATAGGTTTTAACTCTAGGGTGTTTAGGACCCTAGGTTACCTAAAGACAAGGTCAATCCATTTAGGACAAAAGTTGTCATGTCTTCTTTTTAGCAACTTTTTCTACATTGCTTTCCACTACTCACAAACCTCAAATCAACCTATACAAAGCTCAAACAACCTAAATAAGGTCATTTGGGGTCAATTAAGACCAAAACATGTCATTTTAGTCAAATTTCCATACATGTACCCCCTTTTATTAATTTTAGGTCTAAGACAAGTCCTACGGTTACCTTAGCTCCTTGGTCTTTTCATACTACCCAAACCCTAGGTTAACCCTAACTACTAATTGTCTAATACACTATGGTCCCCTTGTAACCTATGTTTTACCTCTCATTTGGCTAGGTTCAGTACAAGAAAAAATTTGAGGACACTCCAGCCAAGGTCCTAGTGATCTCACACTAATTCTTCACTAGAGTAGTGGTAGCAGACTAGATGTACTAGCTTGTTCCATCGATCAGGGGACTTTTGAACTCCTATTCCAAGAAATTGATAGACTATATTATAGTGATAAATAGAATTTTTTCTATGAATTAGTTGTTTCCAAGGTAATATGGTCACCTCCCTCTCTTTCTTTTTAGAAGGATGATTCTATGGGGCCCCATAAGAATGTATTAAAAAAGGATCTACCCCACTGGAGAGGTGGAATTTCTATGGTTAAGTCTATTTAGGGTACTTTTATAAATAATTTGGACCATCCCCTTGACCTTTATTTGTCCAATATGTAAAATTTCTTGGTTGGGAGATTTGGAGGGTATTTCTCTGGCTTTGTCCTGACTAGAAAGTGGGTTTTATCATCTTTGGGCTTAAAGAGTTCCATTTTTGTCTACACCATGCCTGTGGATTTAGTTTTATTTTCCTTCTCTCAAAAAGAGGATTATATTTTCATTCTAGCTATGGGTCCTTTTAGTGTTTCAATAAATAGGTCCTTAATATCTACAAATAAATACCAATATTTGACACTGTCTTTCTCCATTTGGGGTCACTTGTAGCTTGGGTTTAGTTCCCTAGTCTACCCTTGGAATTATGGGAGTCATTGAAGGGATTGATAAATCCTTTGGGGAATTCTTTGGGGTTTACTGTATCACCAAAAATAGAATCATTTTTAGTTTTCTAGATTTGATGTATTTTTAACCCTGGGCTCCATGCCTCCTATTTCTGTGGAACTCAATTATCATTTGGGTTCCTATTCTTAGAGACTAGAATATAAGAGTGCAATCCTTTTTTATAATTAGTATTATTTGGTAATCCATCTTAGTTCATATTTCTCGAAAATTCTAGACAAGGTTGTTGACAAAGGCAAAGGTGTAGTTTTATTTAGTTCTCCTCCCCCTTTTTCTGTGTTTGTACCCCACATGGATCCTATTGGGGGAGTGAGGAATATTTGTGTAGGACCAAAGATCTTGGTTCAAGAATCCTTTTATCTTTCATTTGATATTGGTCTTTACCTCCAACTAGTTTACTATGTAGGCCCTACTAGACCCTCTTCTTTTTTGACCTTTCAATTTCTCTTGGTTCCCTCCTCTTCTCCTCCTTTATTGGAGCTAGAGCCTCGTTCTATTCTATCTTTTCCTCCTCATTCCTCCTTATCTCCTCCCCCTTTCCTTCCCCACCTCACTTCTCCCCCCCCAAATTTCTCTCCCCCTCTTCTAGATAAAGTCAAAGGTCTAGAAATGGATGTTCTAGAAAAAGAAAGTGACTTCTAGAACATGGAAAAATTTGTGAAGATAAAGTTGCTGGAAGTTTATTCAGATAGAAGAAAGGTATCACACACATCATCACCAAAGGGGTATTTAAATGAAGAGTGATAGACAAAGTTATATTTAAAGAGAAATTTTGATACAAATTCAATATCCACAAGGCTAACACTCTCATACATATAGATGGTGACATTATAGAGGGGTGCAGAATCAAGAATAGGTTGATGAGACCTCAAGGTTTGTTAGTAACCTCCAAAGAAAGGGAGTGGAGTTTCTTATAATTTTGCATCCTTTCACTCTTTATATAAATACTAGTAACAATGAGTTTGTAAAGATCCCTGAAAATCCTTGATGCAAGTGAACCATGCAAATTTGATGACCCATATGAGGCATGATGTTGGTACAACTCATGACTTTACAATTTCATTAGCTTGAGGTTTGTTCAATTTTGAAGTTTAAGAGGTAGTCTAATATTCCATTATAATTATTTTCTATATCAAATCTTGTTATCTCATTTTTGGTTTTGACCGAAAGCTTGTTGCATTCCTATTAATTTTGAATCCCAGGGTCATTAGTGTTAAGAAGGAGAAGATATTTTTGCAAATCAAATTGAAGAAGGACATATGGAAACATCATATCAGATCTAATTTCCTTCTTATGCTTATATATAACCTTCTTTTCTATTCTAGTGAGGGGACTTCTTTGGTTTGGACTCCATTTTATTGGTTCCATTGTCATTGAGGGTTACTTGTAAAAGGATCTTGTGAATAGTAGCATTTTTGTAAATCATCTATAGAGAAATTATTAATGAGTTTGGGTTAAGTTCCTTTTCTTGTTTTGGGGTGTTTTAGGTGGTATTTATGTTATATGAAAGAGGTAGCTTATATTTTTTCAATAAAATATAATAATGGTTTATATCTCTCCAGTGTATGATAGTTAAATTTTAAATGGAATAAAAGGAGAGTTATCCCATTTAGTATCTTGTTGTGAGATATGTGGCTTTCTTTTTATGCATCAATTAAAAGAATTAATTAAAATTCTTGATATAAGTTGCATATTTGATGGGCTTGTGTAGGAATTCTAATATGTAGGTTGGGTTGGGAATATTGTAAGGCTATATTCTTATATCTTAGGCTAGTGAGGAAACTCTTTTGTATGATGTTGTACTTATAATGAGTCTAGTTCCCAATGGTACGAGGCACTAATCTCAGCTAGTGGGGGAATTTACATGTCCATTTCTATTCATATATAGATGGTACTTGTTGCCAAAAATTAATTTAAATAAGAATACCTTTACTTTTGAGTTTGTTTTGTTGTTGTTCCCAATCTCATACTCTAATTAGGTCAACCTTAAAAGGATAATTAGCTAGTATATAACATCTCATTTTTATGTTGATTTCCCTATATGAGATCATGTTCTTTGATTTTAATGTGAGTTAAGGATTTTCAATATGTTTTTTAACAGCATTAAAGATCTACACAACTTGGGTTTTTAGAGCTTGAAGTGTAGAAGGGTTGACTAGATCCTTTTCAATTAGTCCAAGTCTCTTATATTTCTCATTATTAGAGTTGGCTTCTTCATAGGAAATTGATATGATCAAATTGGTAGCTATTTTGTAGTGTAAACATTTTTAGGAGCCAAAATATGTCAAGAATGTATTGAAGATAGTCTATAGAAAATTTCTTGTCAAGTTATAGAGGTTTGCATGATGTATCCAGTGTGAGACAAGGTCAAGTATGGTGATTGGTTCTTAAACTATTTTACATTATTTTATATTTATGGTGAAAATTTATCTACATGGTGATATTGTGGTTTGAAGATGTGTGAAATGTGATTGGGACATTCTAATGTGTCCTCAGTTCAAATATTTCACGGTCCAAAGTTCCACAAGGTGTTTTTCAGTAGTATTAGTGAATGTTGATAGTGCTCTTGGGGTCTGATATCAAAAATGCAGGTGAATGTGATAATTTGGATGGATTACCATGTTTCTTATGTTATTAATGATTCCTATGAATATTCTTGGGTTGTTTTCTTGATGATTTGGTGGTCCACATCAATTTTGGTGATTAAATTTGTATGAACTTTATATCACTAGTGGTTTTCCTTATATTCCTAACCAAATTGATCTATAAAACATGTTGTGTATGTTTGTGGCATGATTTTTGTCCATGTTATATTCTCAAGTTTAATGGTAAGGGTCTTTTTATATTTTTGTAACATTAATTGACATGGAATATTTTTTTTGGCACATAAAATTGCAGTCTAAATTTGGGTTGGGCTTATCTTTTTTATTTGCCAAGGTTAATGAAATATATATGGATTTAGGTAAATATTTTGTATTAAGAAAGAGATTTCTTGGAGAGAACATGTGCCAGATCTGTCGAGGACTTAATTTCATGTTTTTAGGATGTAGAGAGTATTTCAATAGAGATATGGATTGTAACTTCTTGGAATTTATCTAGCCATAGGATAGATGCCATTATATAAACCAAAAAACATCATACTGTAGTCTAATAAATCATTGTTGTGATATTTTAAGCGAGTGAGCCTTCGAAAGCATTGTAGAAATTTTGTATTTTAGTAGTGAGCTCTAGGTAATATGACTGAATTTCCATAAATATAATATATCATACTTATAATAAGATATAGTCATATTGTGGATTTATTCCCCACTGAAGTTTTCCCTTAGCATGGTTTCCATACTAAAATATTGGTGTTATGTGTTGTGGATGTGTTTCTAATTTATGAATTCAAGATTAATTTAATACATAAAAAATAATTCTTTTAAGGTTTAATTTTTTGATAACCGATTCATCAACCTCCACCCACATCCCCCTAGTTCTATGCTACCATATTAAACTAATTAGTATAAGAGAAAGGTTCCTCTAAAAAATTTAACCATTTGAGGTGATCCAAGATGGAAAATTATAAGAAGGATAGTCACAAATTTTATAAATCTAACTACAGATTCTGAAAGAGTTACATGATAGTTTATCTCAGATGTACTGATGAATATTTTTGGAAGATTACTAAGTCAACCCACACTTCTCTTATAAAAATTGGTACTCTAGATTAGATCAAGGATCCCTGTTCGTAAATAGATTGTCCTTCTTCTTGTCCTCTTTTTATTTGCCCAATTTTACAATGAAGAACAACTTTACACAATAGTTGGGAAACTGTTTCTGAGAATATCTAGTTTCCCTCTAAATTGAGGTACATCTCCCTACGCAAATGATATTCAATGAATTATGTTTTATCTCTAATTCCTACTATAGGGTATGTTCTTAACCAGAGAACAATAGAGGCAAAACCAAGCTAATCCTATCTAGGACTAACTCAGGCAGATTTAGATTCTAATTCTAGCCAACTTCAGGAACTCACACATCCTATGACTTCCCAATGTTGGTAATGCAAGAATGCTATTAGTTTTGTAAATGCAATGTTATGAGAAGATTAAACATTCAAATCTTTGCAATAGGATCAAATGATAGTACTTTGATCTACCATCCAATCATCATTTGACTAAGAATACAAGACAGTGCTCAAAACTGATCATAACAATACTCCGATTGAAAATAATCAGAAAAGTGTTGCCCAAATACTCTGATTCATAACAAAACTTTCCTTGTTTTAAACACACAAACACAATACTCTGATCATATTTTCTTGCAAACTATAGCCAAATCTATTACAAAAACTGAACATTAATCTCAATGCCTGAATGAGAATACAAAAATTAAACATGCTCTCTCCTCCACTCTAGCTCTCTGACTGTATGTAGAAAAAGGAAGCACATGGACAGTAAAGAATTGACACCAAGTATGATTGTCTCTGCAACCTCTCTTCATGCCAAATTTTTTTTGACCTTTTTATTAACTTTCTCAGTAGTATATATAGAGTTTACAACATGCATTCTTTCATGGGAATACAAAACATTTCAGCTTCTAGAATTTGAGCAAACTGAAGAAAGATACTTTTGAAATTACAAACAAAAAGGAACTCCAAAAGACTCTATCTTTTCATATAATCTACCTTTGAGAATGTGAAGTGAACAGAATCCATCCATCAACATGAACTTGGGAATGCTACATAACATCTACATGCATCCATAAACATCTGACCATCCCTCTGTATTAGACTTCTCCTTATTTTCATATCATAAGGAATCAGTTTCGAGACCTCAATAATGTACAATTTCTTCGACGTGCTCTGCAATCAACATTTTTAATTCTAATATGATAGTCAAATATCTATTTCATCATTTTCTTCCCGTCGACCTCAAGCACTTACATGTAAAAACATGCAGAATGCCTCTGAGATAATATTCTTTTAATTCCTTTTTAATTCTACACTTGACACGCATCGAGATCCCACATCCCCTTAATGAATTTTTTGTAGCATAATGGAAAAGTGGAGACCGTTGATGAACATCCACCGATAAGTCTTTGGGATCCACCACCATGCATCTGCATCCCGCTATGCCACATAGAATCTCTACCACCATCTTGGCAAAGCGGGAGCCATAGATCGAGAATCTTCCAACCTTTTCAGACAACTTTCCTCAAACCCACCGTGCTACGTGTCTTCATCTTGCATGATCACAACACAGTTATCTCAGTCATGCGATCTTACAACCACACACCTACCGCAGGGCTTTCACTATCTTGTCGCATGACTTTTCTTACCTGCCCAAACCTCCACTATCACATGATCGCATGGCATTATTTTAATTCTTGCGATCATGCAACTGCTTTATTATTGGTGCACATGGACCCTAGCTCGGGTGTCAAAGAATCTTCCGTGGCTTTGAGGAATAGCGGTAACCATTGGTTTATCATTGCATATAGACCCTATGGACCCACCACCACATGGCTTCATCTCAGAAAAGTCATAACTGTAGTCAAATGTTTTCAGACCCACCATCAGAAGATCAACGACCATCGCTTCTTCTCATAGACCTCCAAGATTCTTTGTGAACATATTCCCTTCGTCAGATGTAGGATCTTTCCCTTCTTAGCTTATGTTGTCACATTTGTGCTATTGGCATATGTGGGTCCCAGCAGAGCATATTCATCAGCCTGAGTTCCCATTGTCGCATGATCACATAGCAATATTTTAATTCATGCGATCGTGCGACCGCTCTATGATTGGTCAACTCTACAAGCATCTTCGGTCCCACCTGGACATGTGGAAGGATCCCACTTTACCACCACCTCACTGAAATTTCAAGCCCCAATGCCAATGTATTACCCTATTAGCCAATGAAAACTGGACAAGTCACCACCTAAGGACCCACCACTAGAGCTGAAAGCCTCTACTTGACCATTTTTTGTAGGATCACATGCGGCCAAGAAGGCCTATGCGATCATGCGACCAACCGTGAAGTGTTAACTACCACTGCAAACCATTTAGAACTTTCTTAATTGTGACTGCTGACTAGCCCCACGACGACATTAGAAACAAGGACCCACCTGGTCGTAGTTGCGCACTTGAAGGTCAAAAACACAGAGGGTTTTCAAATCGGAGGTCAAAAACATAGATAATTTTCAGACCAAAAGTCAAAAACATCCTGAACCTTCAGAGAGAAGGTTGAAAACACATTGGGTTTTCAAGCCAAAAGGCAGAAAACACGTTGGACTTTGACACTTGAGCATTTCTTGGAACAAACAGGATGCGGCCAAAAAGGGAATGATAGGGAAATTTTGGGGAACAACTACACACTGTCCCTTGATTCCATTTTAATTCAACATAGAATCATTGCCATTTTCTTCGATTGCAATTAAGATGCAATATTTTGAAGTAATTTGATATTCTAAACCTGTGGATCTTGATACTAGGTGAAATATAACAATGCAATCTCCTTTTCATTCTACAAACTTCTAGGAACACTTCTTGATATCTCCTTAGCCTGCAGATTTGAATATAGATCAAAGTCTTCAACTGCAATCCCTACTGATGCACTTATTAAGAATAAGAGGAGCTTCTTCACTTGAAGTGTACACACTACTATATAGAGTAAAATCTAAATGATTCAATGCTGGCTCTGTCATTGCATCCCTCACATGAAGAATCTTCTCATGGTTCTTTTGAATGCCTAAAACTTATTACTCCCAAACATCATTCCACTTTCTAAAAATATCATCAATTGGAGCACCATGATCTTTTTTGGGTTGGGATCTACAACCTACCCAAATAATGAGACCTTGATAACAATCCACCCAGCTTGAAACAAGAAGGCAATGGTAGGGAAACCCGACAAAGACTTCCTATCCTAGGGAAGACTTAGACCTAGACACCATCATGACTAGAATGACTTGAGATGACCATATGACTCCAATATTGCCAAAAAAAAGTGGGTGACTAAAAGTCATACAACAATCCCAAAGAAAATATTAGTGATAAGGAAGCTTGATTGAGTGCCTTGACCAATGTTAAGATGAAAAATGTCATGGAGTTAGATATGGATAATGAGATTTGGGAGAATATGATGGATTAAGGAGAGGGAAGGGGGGTGAATAAGTAATCCCTGATTCCAAATACCTAAACAAAATTCACTAATTAACTCGGTAGCAGCTCGGTAAAAAAAACATGTTAGTCGACTCTACTAAGCATGCAACACAAATTAGGACTATGCAACTCCATGTGAGTACACATGTCACTTCACATATTCAGTTCCACCAATTTAACTCAAACTTTATCTTCACCTTGAATTACATCATGTGCTCTTAACCAAACATTCTTAACTCTCCTTCAATCATAAATCCAAACATGCATACCAAAATGATAGGTGCAACTACTGCAACAATATAAACATCATCAGCTTCACCAGATAAACTTAGGCGACTATGGCTATCATCTCAAGACTTCATAACTTAACCTATACTACATATCAAACTCTGCATCCATGAACATAGCATCATGCATTCATGTACAACATAAATATAAATTTGAAAGGCTCTACTACAACCTTACTACAAATCACATATAGAACTCTTCATGGGACCTGTTAGGGACACTCTCTGATATAGACTATTGTATTACTGTCTTCACTTGAAATCAACCTCTGTGTCTATGATTTCATGGTAATAACATATCTAGAAAACATATACTCACAACTCTCTCCATCAAGCTTCCATGGATGCTACTTACCATATTTTGTCATCAATGACAAACATACAGTCAACACTCTAGCTTGCTGGTAAATCTCCAATAATCACCCCCTTTGGCATTGATGAAAACATATGGAATGAAAAATACCAACAATCCAAATCTACAATCATTTTATAACTATTTTGTTTTTTCTTGCTAAATACTCACTCCCCCTTGATGCATTTCCTTTATAACATTCTCCATTTCCTCATCAAAGCTTTCTCAAAGATGAATCCTTCATCTACTATTGAATTCTCTAAATATCAACTATTGTATTCTCTTTTGTTTTTAATAACTATATACTTACTTCCCCTCTAACATCAATGGCAAAGGGCACCAAACAATTAAGGACTGATACTACTCCTAATGTAGAGTAGTCAACCCTTTCTTAGTCACTGAGGACTGATGTACTCCTACAATCTCTAATCAAATTCAATGAAGGGGATTACTCCTAGCTACTCCCTTAGATACTCAAAAGTATCATTGGATAAAGGCTTTGTGAATATGTCTACTAGCTGATCTTTTGTGCTCACATAGTCCAACTTTACTTTTTTTTCTACTACTTTCTCTGTTAAGAAGTGATATTTTATCTCAATGTGTTTTGTCTTTGCATGCATCATAGGGTTCTTTGACATATTTATAGTGCTAGTGTTATCACAATGAATAACAATCGGATAATCAATCTGAATACCAAAGTCCTTTATCATCTACTTGATCCACACAATTGTAGAACAATTCAATACTGCTGCAACATACTCTGCTTGTACTACTGACTGGGAGATATAATTTTGATTCTTACTTGTCCAAGTGACAAGTCTATCTCCAAGGAACATTGCTCCTCTATATGTACTTTTTCTATGATCCATGCATTCTACCCATTCTGCATCTGTATATACATGAATTTCTAAATTCTCTAATTTAGGATACCATAAACCATAATCTAAAGTTACTCTCAAGTATCTGAATAGCCTCATTACTACAATGAGATGAATTTGTTTAGGTTCCATTGCAAATCTTACAACAATTAGAATTGTATTGGAAATATCAGGTCTAGATTGAGTAAGATAGATTACTTTACCAATCATAGACTTATACAAGGTCATGTCTACTATGGGTGATTCATCTTCTTTTGAAAGCTTGCATCTTGTTATCATTGGGGTACTTACTAGCTTGCAATTACTGGCTGGAAAGCTTAACTTTTGGTGAGGGTGCTAATGTGAAAGAAGTAAACAGGGAAGGGTAGAAAGGGATGTTTCTCTACCTACCATTTGGACAAAGCTTGTTCACATATGTTTTCATAAATATGCTATCATTGTTTCATCTCCCTGCCACATTCATGAACAATAGAAAGTTTCATGGCTACACCAGATACCCCCTTCCTTTTATTCCTGTTGGGTATTGCAGGGTTGGGAATTCTGAAGGGTGATAGAATCCCAAGGAAGTGTAAGGATTTGTGGATAGAATGGACAAGCATCTGAGTAACACTCCTATCTCAAGATTTGCGGATGAATTGTTATAGATGTATGACATACATTAATGTGATGATTTTATATGGTGATGAATTATCATGATTTATTAGGATGATTATGCTTAGATGAAGCACACTTTCATTACATTGATGAAAATGTGACTTCTTATTTGTAATAAGATGTAAGACTTGTAGGAATTATATTGTTTTAGAGATGAAATATAAATTCTATGATGAAATGAGTTAAAAAAAAATTGACACATTGTTGTGACGAGATGGGCATGAAGGCCTAAGTCAAGTAAATGGAAAAATGGATCTACTAACCTTTTCAGGTGATGGACGAGGATGTATGAATGATTTTCTCATTTAGTGAGTATCACATATTAGATGGTACATATGAATTATTTACTTACATGTAATCAAAGTGAGATTTAAATAATATTTTAGTTGAAATTTAGAAATCTTCAAATTACTCTTTTCTCTTGATTATAGAATATTAGAATTTTTATTTTATGAAGTATTGATACTATGATTGGGCTAAAAATATTGTGAGTGTATAAATAAGAATATGTGAAGAATCAAGATCCAAAGCAACCAGAAAAATGCTCTTTTTTATTGTGAATACCACAATATGGTATAGTAAGCACAACTATGTGGGTCCTTTGTTTCTACTTAAGAGTATCATGTAAGTTATTTATGAAAACACTGAGTATGAGAATGTTAGATTTTTAATTTTGATTATGATAGCAACATGAACTAATGTTTTGATGTTGTTCCTATGTCTCACAGATGGAATGACACATTATAATAGAGGGGGAATATTGTCGGAGAGAGGTAACTCTAACCTTGTAAAATTGAAGGATAGTAATGGAATTCACACACTCACATAGAAAATGTTATTGAAATAATTATGATTCAAATGTGTTTGTTTTTGCTCCAAATGTGTTTGTTTTTTTTGTGCATGTACTTACTAGAGTGCACATTTGATGAAAATTTGACTTTATGTAAGAAAATTAAATTGAATCTTGTTGATTTTCTGTTAGAATGTAAAAGTGTATATATGCATTACCTTTAATATTTGAACAATGGAAGATGATTTATTATCATGTCAATTATAAATTTATGTAATTGTCTTTGGATATGATTAAAAATTTGAAATTAAGCATTGAGGACGATACATTGTTTAAGGGGGGAAGGATGTCACAACCATTTTTAGAAAGTGAAGTTAGTTCATATAATCTAGGATTAACTACTAGTGAGTCATGAATCGTTAGGTAAAATAAATTATAGTTAATTCAACTTGTCATGTCAAACATAGAAAATAAATGGAGGACTATTTGTTCAATTCAAAGGTGGCATTAAATTAATAAAAACTTAAATAAATAGTCTCCTAGCATTCGATAATTACGGCATGAAAGACTATCACCATAAAAAAAATAATGGAGAAAACAAAAAGAGAAGAATATGTTGCAGGAAGGTGGCAGGAAAAGAGAGAGTTGCTAATGGAAGTATGTAATGATCAATGGAGGAGAGAGAGAGAACATGTCCTGCTATGGTCACTGGTACCTTGCATTGCAGATGATAGGGATAGTAATCTTCAATGGTTATTAAGACCATGTTCTCCTAATATTTTCAACGCTCCATTTCTCTTGTAGTTCTAGCTGCATGGCATCGTGGAGGGGTTGTGTTACATGTTGAGAGATTTGAGTCATGCAAATGGGAGCATACCTCATGATAAAAGGTTTGGAGATACTTTGCAATGGCTCACTAGTCTTCTCAAAACATTCTCTTCATATACATGAATCTAGGAATTGTGGTTGACACTGGTAGCCATAGAAGAAGGAGGATATTATCAAATGCATTTTGTCAAACTATTCAGCTATACAAATGCCAGTGCAAACTTGGGAACACAAAATAGAAGGTTGGAGGAAAACAATACAGACCATTTATATTCCCAAATAATTTAGGTGTGATGTTTGTGATTCCATACCTTGCATGTTTTATTAGAGTTTTTATTCTTTATCTTGGCCAGTAAGAATGTCTTTACATGTTCTTTTATATAACTTGAGTTGTTTCAAATAATGATACCATTTTGTCCTTTCCCAGTGTTTCCATTTCATATCCTAGCCTTTCATTGGCATTTAATCCTTAAATTGTTGTGTCTATTTACAATTTAATCACAAGATCTCCGGTTACCAAATTGTGGTGTTTGTTCTTGAAAATACATCTATTGCATCCTACATTGCATATTTTATATTGGGCATTCATTTTGTTAACTATTCTTATTGTCATGTTGCTATTGATGAAGGGCCACACCACCGTTACCAACTCATAACAAAAAAACATAACAACATGGAGACAAAGAGAAGACAAAATGCTTTATAAAGCATACATTAATACTTGAAAATAATTACAACTTGAGAGATCTTACAACATGAGAGATCTTACATCCTCAAATCTTACAATCCAAGAGCTTCAACTTGAGAGCTTCCCCAATACAAGATCCTACAACTTGAGAGCTTCTTCTCCAATAGGAGATTCTATAACTTGAGAGCTTGCTTATGAATGCTCCTATGCCTTCTTTATATAGGGACTTCCCACCTAAAATATTACAACACAACCAATGTGGGATAAAAGATAGATGCAACTACCTTGATACAAATATTAAATACCCACCCAATTAATATTAAGCACCACCATGAGGGCCAATTAGAAAATTACATTGCTTATGTGGGCCAATAATAAAATAGAAAGGTATAACTACCTAGCTACAAATATTAAATGCAAGAACTTTCTACAAATTTATAAAATGTCACCTACACACCTCGATAAATGAAATAATTTTTTATTTATTTATTTATTTTCTTTTATTCCACCTATGCACCTTGGAAAATGAAATAACATTCTTTTTTTCTTTTCTTTTATTTTTTTTTGTTTCTTCCTTTTTCTTTTTCTCTTTTTTTTTTTTTTATCCTCTTTTTTCTTTTTTTTCTTTTTTTTTTAATAATTTTTTTTTTTTTTATCATGACCCCTTTTATTTTGTCATGCAAGATGCTCCTACATTAGCTATCCAAGTAGCATGTTCTCTATTACCACGGGATGAACCCACAATAGTGGGTTACACTTTTCAGGAGGAATGAGTTCGGCCCAAAAATTGAATTTGACCCAAAAATATTAAAGACTTTCGATCGTAACTACAACAAACTTTTGATCGTAAGTACAAAACTTACGATTGAAAGTCCTTGGACATAAGACTTTTGATTGAAAGAAAATAAAGAACTTTCGATCAGAAGTCTTTAGCATATGACTTTCAATTAAAAGTCATGAATTGGGGTTAAATTTGGCATAATCAAAATCACCAAAAGTGACTTTCACTATCACTTTCGGCAATAGCGAAACCCATGGATGGCTTCCGAATTTGAAAATGCCATTTTCAAATTTTTTCATATTTCACTTTTTATTATTTGTAATTTTTTATAGATGGATAAATCGTATATATGCATATATAGATGTGTATATATGTATATATACATGTATATATGCATGTATACATGTGTAGACACACACACACACACACACAAACATATATATATATACATGCATCTATACATATGCATATATATATATATATATATATATATATATATATATATATATATATATATCTATATATGCATATATATATATATATATATATATATATATATATATATATATATATATATATATATATATATATATATATATATATATATATATATATATATATATATATATATATATATATATATATATATATATCTATATATGCATATCTATATGTGTGTGTGTGTGTGTGTGTGTGTGTGTGTGTGTGTGTGTATACATGTATATATGCATGTATACATGTGTATACACATACACACACACACACACACACACACACACATATATATATATATATATATATATATATATATATATGCATATATATATGTATATGCATGTATATATGCATATATATATGTATATGCATGTATATATGTATATATATACATGTGCATGTGTGCATATATATATATATATATATATATATATATATATAGAGAGAGAGAGAGAGAGAGAGAGAGAGATTTTTATGTATACATGTGTATGTACATATGTATAGGAAACAAGGTATGTCTCTTTTTGGATATTTTAAGTTGATGGCTATGACTTGTCTTAATGAAACATGTAAGGATGAAATTGCAAAACTTAATTAAACCTAATTTGATAAAGAAGACCCGATTAAAATTCATAAGACTAATTATACCTAATAAGACCTAGATAAGACTAATTAGACCTTAGAAGACTAAGAAGACATAATTATATACCTAATTAGACCCAATGAGTATTGTGACCCATTAAGACCTAATTTTCAACCTATTAGAATATAATGTGAGTAATAAGACCTAAATGAGGACCTAATATCATTAATGGGATGGGCCTTAGACATAATTAGACCTAATAAGACTAATTAACACCTAATAAGATATGTAACTAGTCCCAAGTATACCTAATATGAGTAAGAGGACCCATTAAGATGTAATTAGATATAATTGCTGACCTATTATAACCTAATTTGTTAAATTTAGTAATAAGACATAAGAGTTGTTGGAAATATTCAAGACTATCTAGGTTACTGAGAGGGGAGGGGTGAATCAGTAACTTCAAAACTTTTAATAGATTCAGATCTTAATAATATTAGATTGATAATCTAACTGCATGCATGAGTAACAAAAAGAATAAAACATTCATAACACTTAGAACACAGAGATTTGGTGACCCAGAAACCTTCCAAGTAGAAAGTAAAACTGGGGTGGGGATGATACCCACAAAACTTCAATACTGCAGTATAAAGTTTGCTGGTTAAGCCTTACAATGATCACTTCTGATGATCTACCCTGTTAGGAGCAATACGGACTGCTAGGTCCACCTTGTTAGAAGTTTTACAAATATACAATGAAGTATGCACTCGGTTAAGAGATTTTTACAAACACTGTTAAGTCTACCCGGTTAAAGGATTTCAAGTTGATTCACCTGTTAGGATGAAACAGTAGATCTCTTACTTGCAACTGTACTTGCTAATTGAGATTCTCTGATGTACTGATCACCTTCTATGATGGATAGATTTTTCTACTTCTTATACTGCTATAGCCCTTTGTAATTCACTTATCTCTGCCTTTCTCTCTTTTTCATACTTCTCTATTTCATCATACTTGGATATGACATAAAACATTATTTATATATCAATCTAATTCAATTCCAAAACAATTACAAAGTTAGCTCTTAAACAAGTAAACACAAATATTACTGAGTCAGCCCAAATATAGTTACACAGTTACTGCAAACTAACTCGGTGACTTTCTGATACTTGGCATCCACTGCATTACTCAGCATCATCATGCACTCAGTAGAAGTGGAAACTTGGTCCATACTAACCACTCAGTCATAGTTTCAAACTCGATAAATACTGGAGACTCAGTAGATAAAGTGATACTAGGTAGAAACTAAATTTCCTGTTTAACCGTGCAGCACTCAGTAATCACTATGAAACTTTGCGAGCTCGATATGCACTATTCTACTCGATAAGCTCTACTCTGCTCAGTAATCTCTATTCTTCTCAGTAAGCTCTGCTCTACTTGGTAAGCTCTATTTTGCTCGATAAGCTCTGCTCTGCTTGGTAAGTACTATTCTGCTCGGTAAGTACTATCCTGCTCGATAAGTACTATTCTACTCGGTATGAACTGTTCAAAATAAGTGTTGTCACTAATGACAATCATGCTTAATGCCAACAATCTCCCCCTTTTGCATTAGTGACAAAAACACTTATAGCCAAAACTTATATACAAGAATCATGCTGAATCTTTTTTGATTTTTCAAAATTTATCTTTGTCAAACTGCTGTTTATATATTTCATGACTCCCTTATATAGAGTACTTTCTCCCCCTTTCATATTTATACACTTTCTCCTATACATTTTCTCCCCCTTTTTGACAATAATGTCAAAGGTGTATATACAAGTATTTTACAGGGAGAATCCAAAATATGAAAGAAAATTAGAATGTACCTTTATAATTAGTGCCAAAGTTCTGTCCCAATTCTCTTGCAGAATCTTGCATGTTTGGAGTGCAATTTGGACTTCTGCAGAGAGTTCAATCATGTGATCTACAATGGAAAATTGATTGTCATGGAGTAATGCTTTTGAGTGAACAATGTGCTTTTGCATTATGTCCATGATGGGAAGGATCATGTTCTGAATATCTAGTAGTGTTGACCGGATCTTTGTATCTTCTTTTAATAATTCTAACTACCTATTTGATAGGAATGTGATTTTCATATGATGTGCAGAGCTTGAACTAGGTTCAAGTTGCAACCTCTGTACACTGTCCTTCAGATCCTCATCAATCTTATTCAATTTTTCCTTGACTTCCTTAGTGAACTCAGGAACATTACATAGCTTAGCAACAAGTGAGGTAACATTGGAATAGGAGGACTCAATATCTATCAAAATTGAAGATAATTCTACCTGATTAATAGCTATATGCTGAGAAACATGCTCAAGCACTTTATTGTCAAATTTCTTCTCGACTTTTTCAATAATCTTTTCTGACACAGAGGAATCCTCATGGAACTTGTTTACTCCCTCAGCTAACTGTAACAAAATATGTTGAGAGGAATCAACTTTAATACCTAATGCTTCTGACAAAATATCCTTTGCATCTTCAATAATTTTATATTCCTTGTCCCTTTCTTCTTTTAGTTTCTTCTGCTTTTCTTTCTTTTGGAGGAGTTCACCAATGTTTTGCATTTGGTCTGCTGAAAGATTTGCAAAGTCTAGTTTTGGAATCTCTATCTCCTCATCTAAGTCTATATCCTCTTCTACATTCTTACTCAAAAATCTTCTACTCGGTTGAGCCTTAGGATCAACCATTATTGCACTTAATGCCTTTATAGAAGTTATTGTAGACATTGTAGGACTAGCTGTGAAAAATGATAAACTACCGACTGGAATACTTAAAGGGCTCAAAACTAAAGTATAAACAATTGTAGGATAAAAAATTGAAATACTTACTAAAGTATCCAAAACTGAGGTACTTACTGCTAGAAAAATTGATATGGAAGTAGGTACTGAAGTAGATACAGGAGACTGCAACTCGGTAAAAGAGGTGGTAGTCATTTCTGTCAATGATTCATTGAATTGTGCTAGTGATGATTTGACATTTGATGTATCTATGGAAGTTTTCATAATCATACTTGAAGTTATCTCTATGCTAGGTGTAGCAACTTTTGCTGGAGAGTGAGGAAGTGAGGCAATGACTTCTGCAGCTATCTGAACAATATTATCTTCCTCATCACTTTTCTTGTCTACCTTGGTATCTTCTTCATGTTCATCACTGTCATCATCAATATCCTTGATTATCACAGTTTTGACACTCGGTTTGTGAAGATTATAAATGTTTTTCCATGTGGTAGTGGCACTCTTCACAACTGAATCAATATCTTTGATCAAAATCAAACAAATGTTGAATTTGAGTGTCATCTTAATTTCATTATCTATCAATGCCTTATTAATTTTAGCATTTTTCAAACTTGGCATTAATTGCCTCAAGGTTTGAGCATAGATGTCCTTGATAGTTTGTCTTGCATTGGACCATCTCAACTTAATTTTGTTCAGCAGAGTTCCTGGGATTTGAGAAGCTATCTCTTTAGGTGAGTATTTCCATCTTCCTATTTTCTCGATAACAACATCTTCAATTTCCTGCTGCTCTTCCTCAGATCTAATTTCATATTTTAGAGATTTGAAGTTTGCAATTCCAGATCCTTCTTTCAAATCCTTGATCTTTTCTTTTAATGAAGGAGGAGGCCTTTTGAATACTATTTCTTCACTGTCTTTTCCTACCTTGCCTCTTGCACTCCTTGTAAATACTGCAAAGGGTTGCTTGGGTGCCTTGGTGATAAATACTTTTCCTTTCTTCTTTGCTGGTAGTTGTTCTTCTTCCTCCTCATCCTTTTTCTCTTCTTCTTCTTCAAAGTCCTCTCCTTTTTCCTCGGTTGACATTAGATGTGTGCTAGCTTGTATTTTGGCCATCCTCTTTCTTCCTTTGTTAACTGCCTATGGAAGCTTTATACTAAGCTCAATTCTCTCCTTAGCTTCTTCATATGTCCCAAAATATGGTGCCTTTGGATTAACAGGTTGATTAATTAGGGCTTCAATAATATTCTTGCTTTCATCAATATTTACCTCATAGGGAAGAGGTTTCACATGTACAATCCTTGGTTTTGCTGCCTGTATATACAAATTATCACAGTCCACCATGAAAAAAATATCATCTTTGTAATCTTCCACCAATTTCTGTGGAATCCGGAATCTATTGTTCATTTTCTCTTTAAATGATTCAAAATAGTTATCCATTATGCTTTCAAAATTGTCACCCATTTCTGAAATGTATTCATTCATCTGATAAAGAACCGGCACATCTTTTCTCCATACTACCGTGCCTTTTGATGGGAAAAAATTTTGAGCATAGAAAAATAGACAAACCAATAGTGAGACAAACTTACATGGATTTTTCTTTGAGGTTTGGATGCTCTCCATGTTCTTGTTGAACTATTTCAACAAAAGATCTGCTAGGTCAAATGATAGATTGTTCTTTACAATTTTATATGCTAGGTCAACTACTTCACACGGAACACTGTTATGCCGACTTGAACTATATATCTTGTGAGCTACGATATGTATACCAAAGTTCAATTATGCATCTATAATTTTGCTTATCTTCATACCTCTATCATCCCACTCAGCTAGGGTTTTCTCTTCCAGTTCCGTCCGACCTAAGGTTTTTGTAGATTTTGCCTTGTCAAGCATGGGAAGACCAGTGATTCAGTGAATCATCTTCTTCATAATCTCTACTAGTTGCTCAAGCCATATTTTAGCTTCATGTACTTGGCTAAGGATATATCTGACCCATTTTATCTGAAAGCTCTGAGGCAAGTGTGTGATGTGAACTAAACCCTTATCTTCCAAATGTTGATGCTCCGATTTGAGAACACCATCAACACATAGTTCCTCACGAATAGTATCTATCTCTAGGGTTCCAAGCTCTTGAATTGTACACTTAAAATGACTGTGAATATCATTAATAAGGAGTACCTTAGGAGGAATCTGAGATTGAGCTCCACTCGGGTCTAGGGTTCTGACAACTATGGGCACGAGTTTGAAATCTGGTGCTTTCCATTCTCCATGAACCAACATTTCTAAATCTTTCTTCATTTTAGTGCTAGATGATGCAATGGTAGCTCAGTGAACACATTAAATTCTTTGAGGAAAGAGAATATCTTGCTAAAATATGCTTCAAAATTCTTGATTGCACTAGGAGACTTTTGTTCATGGTGAATAGTGAACTTGATTTCACTCCTTTTGTTAAAACTTTGTCATTAATGCTCAGTACGAATTAGGGTATTGAATTAGATAGGCTGTCATCCACTATGAATTAATTGCTCGGTGAAGACTCCGCAACTTGGTGATCATATGAATTCATACTTCTCTAACCTTACTCAGTAACCAAATGAAGTTAGGTTACTCTCGACCTTGCTCGGTGGTAACTGATACCGACCTTCTTGTGATCCTACTGTATCTTGCATACTGATTTGGATCTATCTTCCTTTCAGTTCAGGAACTATTTTGGAATGTCTATGAAGATACAGTTCCAATGCTTTCTTGGAGACTAGTTAGAGCTCATAGAGCCACTCCCTTCATTAGTGACTTCATGATTGGTTTGCTCGGTAGGTTTAGGAATCCACTTCTGTCTCATCTGCTTCCTAATGTTATTTGCTTTTTCTTTCTTTTCATCTTCAATTTTGCCTAAATTCATGCAGTTTTTAGCTATGTGACCAAGCTTAGTGCAATTATAACATCTTATGGTAGAATCCCTTTTTATCAAGTGGTGCCTTACATAATTCATGCCAATGTGTCCATATTCTCCACAGTAATGACATCTACACCAAGTGTTGTAATCCCAACCAAACATTGCTTTAATAATTTGTTCCGCTGGATTGGGTGTTTTAGTTTTGCATTCTGATGCCTTATGACCTTGTTTGCTACATTTGTGACATATGCCTTTAAATCTTGGTTTCTCCTTGCATTCATTTGCTTTATGACCAAGCTGATTGCAATTGTAGCATTTTCCATTGAATTTTGCTTTTTCATTGTTCCAACATTTGTTTGAAGTATGACCAATTTTTCCACAGTGATTACAGGTAGGTTTCTAATTCTTTTGAGTACCTTGTTTGGAGGATTCACCTTCCTCTTTGTATCCAAGTCCTGCTTTTCCTTTTTGCCTATGAAGGTTTCATTCATACACCTGATTCATATCTTCTTTATATTTCAACATTCTCTCATTGATTTTCCTTTCAGCATCTAGCTCACTCATCACTCTTAAATTGATTTTCTTTTCAGATCTCAGCTCTTCTCTCATATTTTCATTTTTTGATCTTAGAGTCAAGATTTATTCATTTGCATTGGAGATTTGATCAATAAGATTTTCTAGCTGAAGATTTTTATTCAGGATTTCATTGTTCTTTCCATCTATTTCATCTTTCATCTTGTTTCTTTGTTCCAAGACTTCACAGAATCTTGTTGACTGAATTTCCTATTCTCTTTTCAATTTTCTCACTTCTTCTTGCAGAGATCCACTCTTTTCTAGAAGTTCTTTGATTGCATTGTTTGCTTCATCTGAGCTACTTGAAGGGAAAAAGTCTTCAATCTTTTCTTCAACATACTGGTGGTCATTGATCTAATTTGCAAGTTCCTTCCTTCTTTTTAGGGAAAGGGAAAGATGCTCTCTTGCTTCTTTGAGTTGAGTTATGGCCATTTCTAGATCTAGCTTTTCATTCTCAATTACTTTGTTTAGTCTGAATATCTCCATTGTCTAGAATCTTTTCTCAAGTTGTCAAACTTTATTCTAAGATCCACTGTGCTCTAATACCAATTGTTGGAAATATTCAAGACTATCTAGGTTACTGAGAGGGGAGGGGTGAATCAGTAACTTCAAAACTTTTAATAGATTTAGATCTTAACAATATTAGATTGATAATCTGACTACATGCATGAGTAACAGAAAGAATAAAACATTCATAACACTTAGAACATAGAGATTTGGTGACCCAGAAACTTTCCAAGTAGAAAGTAAAACTGAGGTGGGGATGATACCCACAAAACTTCAATACTGCAGTATAAAGTTTGCCGGTTAAGGCTTACAATGATCACTTCTGATGATCTGCCCTATTAGGAGCAATAAGGACTACTAGGTCCACCTTGTTAGAGCTTTTACAAACATACAATGAAGTATGCACTCGGTTAAGAGATTTTTACAAACACTGTTAAGTCTACCCGGTTAAAGGATTTCAAGCTGATTCACCTGTTAGGATGAAACAGTAGATCTCTTACTTGCAACTATACTTGCTGATTGAGATTCTTTGATGTACTGATCACCTTCTGTGATGGATAGATCTTTTCTACTTCTTATACTGTTGTAGCCCTTTGTAATTCGCTTATCTCTGCCTTTCTCTCTTTTTCATTATTCTCTATTTCATCATACTTGGATATGACATAAAACATTATTTATATATCAATCTAAGTCAATTCCAAAACAATTACAAAGTCGGCTCTTAAACAAGTAAACACAAATATTACTGAGTCGGCCCAAATATAGTTACACAGTTAGTGCAAACTAACTCGGTGAGTTTCTGATACTCGGCATCCACTGCATTACTCGACATCATCATGCACTCGGTAGAAGTGGAAACTTGGTCCATACTAACCACTCGATCGTAGTTTTGAATTGGCAAATACTGGAGACTCGGTAGATAAAGTGTTACTTGGTAGAAACTAAATTTCATGTTTAACCATGCAGCACTCGATAAACACTGTGAAACTTTGCGAGCTCGATATGCACTATTCTGCTTGGTAAGCTCTGCTCTACTTGGTAAGCTCTATTCTTCTTGGTAAGCTCTGCTCTACTTAGTAAGCTCTATTTTGCTCGGTAAGCTCTGCTCTACTCGGTAAGTACTATTCTGCTCAGTAAGTACTATTCTGCTCGGTATGCATTGTTCAGAATACGTGTTGTCACTAATGACAATCATGCTTAATGCCAACAAAGAGTACCACTTAAGACCTAATTAGACTGTTAATAAGACTAATTAACACCTAATATCATGAGTAATAGAACTTGCTAGTACACCTAATGTGAGCAATAGGATCCCTTAGGTATAATTAGATCTATTATGAGGTCTAATATGGATAATATAACCCCTAAGGCCTAATTATACTAATTAACCTATAACAAGACCTAAAAAGACCTAATTACACCTAATTATACTATTTAATGTACCTAATACATGTGAGTAATATGACCTAATATAAGTAATAGGAACTGATATTGAATAGTAATAGTGCCTAATTAGGGACCTATTTATGAACTTAATAGGATTGCTTAGACCAAATTAGTCATAATATGCCCTAATTATCTATGTAATATGAGTAATAGGACCCCTTCTAGGTGTAGTTAGATCAAATTAGACTAATTAACACCTAATATACTCATACTATGACCCTTTAAGACCTAATTAAACTCAATATTCTTAATATGAGCTCTTAAGACCAAAGTAGACCTATTAGAACCTAATTAGATCTACTTAGATGCAATGAGACCTATTAGGACCTCATAATTCCTAGCTATCTAGGTCTATTTTAAGACCTATGATAGGTTATATGACCCTTTAAAACCTATTAGGACCTGATTAGACCCAATTAGATGTGTTACAACCTAATTAGACCTATGAGACCTATTACAATGGAATTAGACCTAATTAGCACCTAAATAGACCCAATTAGACCTATTAGGACCTAATTAGACCTAATTAGACCTATTAGGACTTCATTATACCCAATTAAACCAATTATGTCCTAATTAGACCTATTAGGACCTATGATAGGTTATATGATGCCATAAGACCCCATTAGACCCACAATGAGTAACATGACCACTTAAGACCTATTAGCACGTAATTAGACCTATTAGTACCTAATTAGACCCAATTAGTTCCTAATTAGAACCAATTAGACCTATTAGGGCCTAATTATATCCAATAAATCATACTATGACATAATTAGACATATTAGGATATATGATAGGTTATATGACACCTTAGGACCACATTAGACCCGCTATGAGTAATATGACCCCTTAAGAAGTATTAGCACCTAATTACACCTATAAGGACCTAATTAGACCCAATTAGACCTATTGGGACTTAATTATACCTAATTAAAACTATTATGACCTAAGTATACCTATTAGGATCTATGATAGGTTATATGACCCCTTAAGACCCCATTAGACCAACTATGAGTAATATGACCTCTTAAGACTAATTAGCCCCTAATTAGACCTATTAGGACCTAATTAGACCTAACTATACCTATTGGGGCCTAATTATACCCAATTAAAACTATTATAACCTAATTAGACCTATTAGGACCTATGATAGGGTATATGACCCCTTAAGACCCCATTAGACCCACTATGAGTAATATGACCCCTAAAGAACTATTACCACCCAATTAGACCCAACTAGACCTATTAGGACATAATTAGACCCAATTAGACTTGTAAGGACATAATTACACCCAATTAATCATATTATGACCTAATTAGGCCTATTAGACCCTATGATAAGTTATGTGAGGCCTCACCGTAGACCCATCATAGCTTTTCTATTATCATTATGGTAGGCCTAGTAATTGGCTTAATGTTTTGATTAGTTTAGTAGATTCTACCCTTTTGGAAAGGATTTGATTATAGTGATAAGAATACATTACATTTTATAATGCTTCTATAGTCACATTGTTGACTTTATGATACATTATGATTGGCATTATGATGAAATACATAGATGTGCAATCAAGGAATTTATGTCGATATGGGTTGTAGGAACATGAAAATCAAGAAATGAATTAGGTTGAGATGTGTATTTGATGAATTATGGATGACTATTTTATTATATAAATATTAATTCTAATTTATGGTTATTTTGATTTATGAATGTTGAGATGATGTGATGGATTTTATATGCTTACGTAAGTAACTAGGAAATGGAGATTTCATTCGATTATGATACGATGAGATTTCTATTGTGAATTGAAAGTTAATTACTTAGGTGAATTTTATGAGTGTCATGATGACATTTAATTGCAATTGAATTATATATGCAGTGATTATGATATAAGTTTAATTTAGTGATGAATTATGCATTTCATACTGAGTTGTATGGATGTTATAGATGAAGGATTATTGTCATGTGAATTATGAAATGTCAGATGAATTATCTTGATTATTAGTGTTATGAATTTACATTTTTTATTTCCTTGGACTACTAATGTTGGATTTTAGTGTGTAGGGAATTAGACCATGGTAAATTCGGGGAACCGGAGAATAGACTTTTATGTGAAAATCAGTTCGAGCCAAGGTTGCCTCTAGCGAGAAGCAAAAACCTCTCTGTATTGTATTTAACTCATAAAAGTAATGTTCTTGTATGTATTTAATTTTATATGTTAATTTTAAATGTGATTTATGTTAGAATACCCAAGTGGATATGCCACATGGCTTGTGATGTGTCATTTTTTTTGTGTCACTTGACACATGTGTGTGTACTTGTGGCTGTGACATGTCCATATGTGGATTGGATGCACATCAACCTAGGATAGTGCCCCTTTAGGATCCCCATGAGAACCCCTTGGTTAGGGAGCTTGAAGTGGAGTCACTTCATAAATTTTGCATTTGAGCTTTACCTGGGTATTTGGAGGGCTTAAAAGGTGCCTAGGGGTGTGTTTAGGCCATTTTTAGTAAGCCCACTTGATATTCCTATGGGTAAGAGGAATTTTTAACCATAGGACAACTCATAGTTGACCAAAAGACCCCTCCAAAAGTTGGATTTTCAAAATGGCCAAAAATCCACTTTTGAAGCATGGTCTTGATTAGAGTTCCATCCAATAAAGTGGTAAGTCTTTGGTTCACCTTTTTGGACTACTTTTTTATGAATCCATATTTGGAAACCATGTAAGAAACTTGGGAAGACCATTCAATTAGAATGAGATCCTATCCTTAGGAGAGTGTGTGGAGGCCTTTTTAGAGGGGACTCTTCTTTTGGAAGAGTGGGACACCCATTCTCTAGATTTGGAGACTTTGCTAGTTTGGAAAAAGGCTTAGAGGAGGCTTTTCATCAACTTCCTTCTATAAGCTTGGATTCTAGGTTGGTGGCATTCATCTTTCTACTTGTTACATTTTCATGTGAATAAGCTCTCAAGAAAATTTTCATTCTTGTATGGAGAAACTAGTTTGAGTTATTATGTATTTGTGTTTGTGAATCTTGTTATGATGTGTAGTATATGTTTATGTGAATTCTCGTACTCATTGTGTGAAAGCCTTTTGTTTTGTAAATATGAAGCTTGTTGTTCTTGTGAATTCTTGTTTGTTTTGTTTTGTGAAGGGATTTTTCTTAAGGCCACACTCACCCTTGGGAGGGAAGAGTAGCCTTGGGGGTGAAGGGAATTTTTGCATAGCCATGAGTGTAGAGCCTCTCCTTGTTATGGAGAGGGGAGAAACATGGATATATGGGCTCCATGTAGCCATTTCTTTTGGGGGTCATAAGGGATTTTGTGGCTTGAAGCCTTGGGGGTCATAAGGGGTGTTTATTGGGTTGAGGTTTTGTGGCAATGTGTATGTTGAGATATCCAAGAGTAGGCTTGTCTTGTATTTCTATGAAATGTGCTTTCTCCCCTTGAGTTTAGTTTCACCTTCACCCTAATTTTATGAGTCATTTGGAGACTCTTGTGTTAGCATTGGATGGGAGTTAAATGTGATCTTTGTGTTATTGTGAATTTGGTTTGCTTGAATGTAATCCCATGTCTATGTAATGGTTCTCCATCCTCAGGGGTGGCTTCATAGAATCCTAGGTTGGGAGGTGAGCTCCCTATTGGATCTTTTCCTTGCAGGACCAAACTTGAATCAATAGATGGGCTTGATTCTCATGGTAGGCACTCAAGTTTGACAAGAAAATAGTACAATTGATGAGGTTGAAGAACATCTTCCTTCTTTGAGCTCCACATCACTCAGGTGAGTATTACCTTATCTTCACACTCAAGACACCTCATGATAAACAACAGGCCTATAGATAGATTATTGTGGAATAGTCTTCAAACCCCTATAGGTATCTTGTACCTCAATGAAACCAAGATCTCATGCAATAGCCCTACTTGCCTAGAATGAGTCTGGAGACTAGAGACCTATACTAACAACATGAAAGGGAAAGGGTGGAATTGAAAGTAAATGATTTTAAAAAATGGGTTGAAAGGACCCCTGAGATGTCCTAAGTCCCTAATAGACCAGTGCCTTGTCCAATGGGTCACAGAGTAAAATACCCTATTGAAATAGACAACTATGAAACAAGAAGACAATATAATCAATGTGTTGATGCCAAACATCAATCACACACCATGACCAAACCTCACTTTAACAACCCTCTTGTGTATCCAAGTATGTTATTACCCATTCAAAGGATTTTAACCCTCCCCTTAGAAAAGACCTATAAGCAGATAATACATTAACCAGCATCCACTGAAAGATAGGCATGACATATCTTGGATACCTCAGCTCATACATACATGAAAAATAATCCTAAACTAGTATCTCTATGAAGAAAACTCCACTTACAAGAACATAGGCAATGCAAATAGAAAAATCAAACACCCTTGATGTATGATTAATAAATTCAAGATTCAAATGGAGATAGCTTGATAATAGTAAGAATATACTGAATCCTCATACATAAGACAAACCAATTACAACATGTATCATATTTCCTTAACCAACAAAGGAAGAAAGAACACCCTATCTACAGGAAAAAGACCCTTCATGGAACCAGTTCTCCTCAAAAAGTTTGCAGAAGAAGGAACCCTTACAAAATAAAAACTTTAACCATATATACCACTAACTACCTTGGAATCCTAAAAAGGTTAGGATGCAACAAGCTTTGGACAACTAGGGTAAGGGTTAAGGTTTTAGCTGCCCAACCAACCAAAAATTACATTAGAATTTACTGGAGGGGCAGGAAACCAATCAATCTGGTGAAGAACAAATAAAAAATTGATCTCCAATTATGTTAATTCTCAGAATAGTGTACAAAAAATCAAAAATTCACCATGGAAACCAATCAAATCAACCACCCTGCAACATGCCTCGAGCCATTCCTTGTTCATTCCTTACATGGTATAGACCCCTGTAAATGATCATCACACCTTGGACCACACTGAAATGAAAAACAAATCATTTCTTACCAGCTCCAATCACTTTTGCATTGAATTTCAGTCCTTTCTATCACTGGAAACCCTTAGAAAATTCAAATTTGAATTTCAACAGTCACATTCATATCACCTACAAAAAATCGGCAGTCAAAATTTAAACCTCGATCAACTTTAAGTTGTGGCCGTTACATCTTCATGTTTCACAGGCTTTATGACCTTAACCCTTTAATATAACCCATCACATTTAGCGAACTAGCGACTGAAGGTTTTCATAGTTCATGAAATGGTTTATGTCACCGCTAAAATTTTTAGCAACTACGCGACCTTCTTTCACTAAATCTCTAATCATTTTGGAACACTGCCAATTCTTCTTGCGAATGAGCAAAACCCCTTACAATTTGTCAGCCACTAAACACATTTATCAAGACAGCTAGATCCCAACCTGGGCCTACCTACAAATTGCCACACATCATTATATCATTTGCTATCTCCACCCAGTCACCACTAACAAAGGATCCACTGCAAAGCCTCACCCTCTAGTGAAGATCAATGACTATCATTATACCATGCATTTAACTATCATGCATCTTACCCCAGTAATATAGCGACAACCGCAAGATCTTGCAATGTATTATCTCTCCTGAGATTGGTAGACTGACTGACAAGTCCACCTCAGCACACCTAGACCAATGAGAACATGCCCAAGTCAGGACCACCTACCAGAGGATCCACGCATGTCAATGGTCTTAGAAAACAAGGATCAATAGTTGGCGTAAGATCTCATGGCTCTGACAACTTCCATGAGAACTTACACCAACCATAGATCTTCTACAGATGTCAGGTCCCACTGACACATCCAGGAAAGATTTGATATCAATAGATGGTGCATGATCTTAAAGGGGAAGAATATTCCTTAAGATCATGCACCGACCATAGATTGAAAAGGCTTTACTTCAGGCCCCACTAACATGAAATCCAATCACTCACCCATGGACCAATCACATAACAACAAATCAGCACACCTGGCATGTGGACCCGCTACACTTTATCCCCTCTAAAAAAGGTTGAATTGACAAATGACGTATCATCTTAAGCCTCTGACACATCTCATAAGATCATGCGCCTATCTTCAATTGTCTGACAAGATCAGGACCCACTGACACATCCAAAAACTAGGTCCCACTAGCAACTACAAATGTGTTGATACATGGACCAATCAAATGTCACCAAATGTGCATACATGTCATTATGGACCCACAGTTTAATCCTTTAGGAGATCAGACAGCTATCGTTAAGGTGTTACATTAAAATCCACACATCTTCCCTCAATGGTCTAGCGAAGATCATTGATGTTGAAGACTCTTTAACCACTAGAAAGGAAAAACAATAGGGCCCACTGGGATGGGTGTCATGAAGTCACATAATCGCATGTCAAAATGTTCTGACAGCCTATAGTCTTGCAAATTTATGACAGCCACTCATTTTCTGCAAGGTGAAACAAAGGAAAGAAATTTTATGGCTAGAGACTTAGGAAAATAAAATGACGAGGGACTTAGGAACTTAGGGAAATATTAAAGGGGAACCTAACATAAAACCTAACCACATAGCGATCAAGGGGACATAACATTTAAGCACATGGGTTATTGAGATTTTAAGTGACCGGATAAAGTAACACAAAATTAGAACAGGGCCAAACAACTTAGGGTTTCTTTTTAACAATGGCTAGTTTTTTAAAAATTTGAACTAAGGGTTTCAAGGCCAGGGACACAAAAATGACTACAGGGACCAGAAGAAAAAGGCTAGAGCCATGAAAATTTTTCTAGGTGCTAACAATGGCTCTAGTTGGGGATGCATGCCTCCTACAGGCATGGCAAGAAACCAAATCTCTAGGAAAAGTAGACCACCTACTAGAAGAAGGGCACATAGAACTCAAAAAACATAGGGAACACACCAGGGAAAATAGGAAGGGAAACTATATACAAAGTGTACATATTTTTTTATAAAAAGTCAGAAACCTCAAAACTTGAACCAATCTTTGCCCCTATCAAAAATCTGGTTTTCATTTCTTTCTTCTTGAGGGAAACTAGATACTTTGTTCCCATTTGTTTCACTAGGCATATCAATACTTTGAATCAGCCCTTTAGGCAAAACAAAAAATTTATCTTCACCTTCATAGTGCATGTAAAAATTTCAAACACTCTCATCATCCTACTCACTATGAAAGTAAAACTCAACATTCTCATGAATACCATCATCAAATTGAATCTATTCTTTCTCTACTGATTCATGTATGCCATCAATCTAAAATGCAAAAGTCACATACTTTATTTGATAAAAATCTTCATTCATACCTTGACTTTGTGTATCCTCAGGTGCAGCTGGTGGGAGTTCAAATGAGTAATCAAGTTTATATTTACACATGTCATCATCAAATTCTAGTACATTTGAGACCTCCATGTATTCTTCAAACAATGGATTGATAATTCCATGCAATACTCCTTGTTGCACATTATGACAAAGAATGGGCTGATCATCATCATAGTCCTCATCATATAAAGTATTAGAAAATACTTTAAACTCACTACCCATTTTATCTCCATGGAGATCCACAACATATGAAGAAAAGTCAGAGCAACATGAAGATTCATAGTCATCATCACCTACCAAGCATATAGTGTCCACAATTGCATCTTCTTCATTATCTTGTTTAGGAAGACCATCACAACAAAACCATGGTTCACTCCTAAACTTTGTACTATATGCTGCAACCTCATTATCCAATGCAGGGCCATTAGATAACCTTTTACTCAAATCTTCATGTTCATCCTCATTGATATCACATTGAATTACCATTTCTTTATCTTCAAACTTTGAGGACAAAACACTCTCAACACCTTCACACTCAAGCCAATTTGCACAATGTGCAAACTGAGATGCACCATTTTCAGATTCAGATAGTGAAAACATACCTTCACTGATAAATGAATGTTCACTTCCATCATTACTTTCTTCCTCCCATGTTGCATTTGACTCATATGAAGACACCTTGACATCACTGCCTTCATCACTCCAATAATTAACACTTAAGGACATAACCCCAAGTGCATCATCAAGCCCAAGGCTATCATCACTAAGTATCCAATCTCTGGCACATACATAATACTCTTCCCACAATGCATCTGACCAACTGGTTGACTCATGAAAACAAAGATCCAAGAATAAACCAATGAACTCAAATTTTGAAAACTCAACATCATCAGGAAGCTCATTATATACATCCCAAAATCTATCATAAAAAAGAGATATGGATAGATCACCTCTGCATCCTACTTTCAATCTCATCAATGACATGCAATCCCTAAGGATGCCTAACTCAAGGAAAGCAAGCTCCACATCAATCTTACCCATCAAACTTAATGCAATACTTCCATACAATTTTGTAGAGATGCAACTAAAAAATTGAAGTATGCAAACCTCCACTCACACCTTATCCTTTTCTTAGTGTTTGATCACTTAATTAGGAAACATTTTAGATCTTTGAGAAATACCTGAGAGTTTTGTAGTAGAAGACTTTATTGACTGGAAGGTAGAGAAGATCTAGAGCTTACCATGTAGCTCCATCAGATTCTTTGTTGTGTAGATTTGCCACCTCCTTGAAGAGGAAAATAATGTTTTTCTTTGTACCTCTTCCAATCAACCAAAACTATACCAGGACATCACACTGTCTATCAGGAAATGCACTGATCAAACAGAGACTCAGAGCCACTACTCAACACTCAGTGAGAAGATATTACAAATTTATTTTTATATCTGACTCTTTTCAATGGGTCCCTAGTAGAGTCACCAGTTTGTTGGATATTTTCCTTGCAGGACCAAACTTGAATCAATAAATGGGCTTGATTCTCAAGGTAGGCACTCAAGTTTGACAAGAAAATAGTCCAATTGATGAGGATGAAGAACATCCTCCATCTTTGAGCTCCACATCACTTAGGCGGGTATTGCCTTATCTACACACTCAAGACACCTCATGATAAACAACAGGCCTGCAGATAGATTATTGTGGAATAGTCTTCAAACCCTGATAGGTATCCTATACCTCAATGAAACCAAGATCTCATGCAATAGCCCTACTTGCAAAGAATGAGTCTAAAGACCAAAGACCTATACTAACAACATGAAAGGGAAAGGGTGGAACTAAAAGTAAATGATTTTAAAAATGGGTTGAAAGGACCCTTGAGATGTCCTAAGTCCCTGATAGACCAGTGCCTTGTCCAATGGGCCACAGAGTCAAATACCCTATTGCAATAGATAGCTATGAAACAAGAAGACAATATAATCAATGTGTTGATGCCTAACATCAATCACACACCATGACCAAACCTCACTTTAATGACCCACTTGTGTATCCAGGTATGTTATTACCCATTCAAAGGATTTTAACCCTCCCCTTAGAAGAGACCTATAAGCAGATAATACATTAATCAGCATCCACTGGAAGACAAGCATGACATATCTTTGATACCTCAACTCATACATACATGAAAACTAATCCTAAACTAGTTATCTCTGTGAAGACAACTCCACTTGCAAGCACATAGAAAATGCAAAGAGAAAAATCAAACACCCTTGATGTATGATTAATAAATTCAAGATTCAAATGGAGATAGTTTGATAATAGTAAAAATATGCCAAATTCTCATACATAAGACAAACCAATTACAGCATGTATCATATTCCCTAAAGTAAAAAAGGAAGAAAGAACACCCTATATGCAGAGAAGTAGAGAAAATGTACAAGAAAAAGATCCTTCATGGAACCAGTTCTCCTTAAAAATTTTGCAGAAGAAGGAACCCTTACAAAATCAAAACTTTAACCATATATACCACTAACTACCTTGGAATCCTAAAAAGGTTAGGATGCAACAAGCTTGAGATAGGTAAGGTAAGGGTTAGGGTTTCAACTACCCAACCATCCAAAAATTACATCATAATTTACTGCAGGGGTAGGAAACCAAGCAATCTGGTGAAGAATAGATCAAAAATTGATCTCCAATTATGATAATCCTCAGAATAGTGTATAGAAAATCACAAATTCACCATGAAAACTAGTCAAATCAACCACCCTGCAACATGCCTCGAGTCATTCCTTGTTCATGGTACAGACCCCTGCAAATGATCATCACACCCTGGACCACACTACAATGGCAAACAAATCATTTCTTACCAGCTCCAATCACTTCTGCATTGAATTTTAGTCCTTTCTATCACTGGAAACCCTCAGAAAATTCAAATTTGAATTTAAACGGTCACATTCATGGTGCCTGCAACAAATCGGTGGTCAAAATTTAAACCTCGATCAACATTAAGTCGTGGTCGTTAGATCTTCATGTTTTGCAAGATTTATGACCTTAACCATTTAATATAACCCGTCACATTTAGCGAACTGGCGACTGAAGGTTTCCTCCAGTTTGCAAAATGCTTTGTCATTGCAAAAAATTTGAGCAACTACATGACCTTCCTTCGCTGAATCACCAATCATTTTGGAACACCACCAATTCTTCTTGTGAATGAGTGAAACCCATTAAAATTTTTCAGCCGCTAAACACATTTATCAGGACCGCCAGACACCAACCTGGGCCTGCCTACAAACTGCCACATGTCATTATATCATTTTCTATCTCTACCTAGTCACCACTGATAAAGGACCCACCACAAAGCTTCACCCTTTAGTGAAGATCAATGACTATTGTTATACCATGCATTTAACTATCGTGCATCTTACCCCAACGGTATAGTGACAACCGCAAGATCTTGCAACGTATTATCTCTCCTGAGACTGGCAGACCCACTGACAAGTCCACCTCAGCACACCTGGACCAATGAGAACATGCCCAAGTTAGCACCACTTGCCAGAGGATCCACCCACATCAATCATCTGAGAAAGGAAGGATTGACGGCTGGCGTAAGATCTCATGGCTTTGACAACTTCCATGACAACTTACACCAACTGTAGATCTTTTTCAGATGTCGGGTCCCACTAACACATCCAGGAAAGATTTGATATCAATGAATGGCACATGATCTCAAAGGGGAAGAATATTCCTTAAGATCACACACCAACCGTAGATTGAAAAGGCTTTACTACAGGCCCCACTGATAGAAAATCCAGTCACTCACCCATGGACCAATCACATAACAACAAATCAGCACACCTGGCATGTGGACCTGCTGCACTTTATCCCCTCTAAAAAAGGTTGAATTGACAGATGATGTATGATCTTAAGCCTCTAAAACATCTCATAAGATCCACGCCCATCATCGATTGGTTGACAAGATCAGGACCCTCTGACACATCCAAAAACTAGGTCCCACTGGCAACTACAAACGTGTTGATACATGGACCAATCAAATGTCACCAACTATGCATACTTGTCATTATGGACCCATAGTTTAATCCTTTAGGAGATCAGATGGCTATCGTTAAGGTGTTACGTTAAAATCCACACATCTTCCCTCAGAAGTATAGCGATGATCATTGATGTTGAAGACTCTTTAACCACCAGCAAGGAAAAACAATAGGACCCATTGGGATAGGTGTCGTGAAGTCATGTAATCACATGTCAGAACCTTCTGACAGCATGCAATCTTGCAAATTTATGACAACCACTCATTTTCTGCAAGGTGAAACAAAGGAAAGAGGAAAGAAATTTTGCGGTTGGAGACTTAGGAAAATAAAATGCCGAGGGACTTAGGAACTTAGGGAAATATTAAAGGGGAACCTGACGTAAAACCTAACCACATAGTGAGCAAGGGGACATAACATTTAAGCACATGGGTTATTGAGATTTTAAGTGACCTGATAAAGTAACACAAAATTAGAATAGGGCCAAACGACTTAGGGTTTCTTTTTACCAATGGCTAGTTTTTCAAAAATTTGAACTAAGGGTTTCAAGGCCAGGGACACAAAAATGATTGCAAGGACCAGAAGAAAAAGGCTAGAGCCATGAAATTTTTTCTAGGTGCTAACACTCCCCATGGTCTATCCATATTTTTATTGCAAGTTGAAGGCCATGTTTTGGTTGCAAGGAATAAAGCTATGGGAGAGTTTTATTTGGTATCCATTTGGAAGCAAACTTTTGTTTGTATTGTGAGATCATGTAATGAGAATCATCTCATATTATTATTGTATTAGACATTTGTTTTCCATATCAAGTTGTAGGGGAAAATGATCTTGTTATTGTAAAATGGATTGCATGAGGGATGATCAATGTATTTCATTCACTTAATTAAAAAGTCCTTGTTGAACTCAATGTTAGAAAATTAATTTATATTGCATTCCATTCCATGCTTGAAAGTAGTGAAAAATTTGGATTCTTGTAGGCATTTCGAATGGTATTCAAAGTTGAAAAGTGAACAGATTTAAGGTGATAGATTTTTTTTAATAAATCCTAAGTGTAGTAGCATTTTTGTTCTTGAAATAACTTAGTTAACTTCATTTATTCATGAGTTCAATTCAAAAAGAATTTAGCTATTAGTAGCTAGAAAATAGATTTTATGAGTGAGAAATGCAACAAAATTGAAAATAAAAGAAAACTATGTACTGGACAAAAGAAAAACAATGTAGAAGACTACAAGTGAGAAACCAAAAATAAAAGGGAAATAGAAACCTACAGTTCTTTGGAAAATGTATGGGAAAAATTCCCATACATTTTCCCCCTTACCACATTCTTAAAATACTATTTATTCTCCCACTTGCCTAGTCAAATCTTCTTTGTTTAATAATACAAAAAAAATAATAAACTTTCAATCCCAACTAAGAGAGCCTTGGTTAGTTGGTGGGACCCACCTGGGTCACGACCCCAAAAAAAGCTCTGAAAAATGACCTTTAAAAAAAAATATGATATATATAAAAATTTATTAATCAATCTTATCTATAAAAGAAAATATAACCCTAAGCAAAAAAAAGGGGCAATGCCTTTTGCTCACAACATGCATAAGTTATGTTTTAAAAATAAAAAATAAAAAAAATTAAAAGGGTTTTGCAGGGGCGTTTGACCCCACACCCCACTCTCCCTTGGGCATGACAACCTTACTGTAGCAAGGGAGCCGTTGTTACAGTAGGGTACCGTAGCCATGAGCAGGCGGGGTAACGCTGTCAGCAGCGGTAGCCCTAGCCAATCCCTAAGGGAACTCTAAAATATTTTTTTTAAATGGTTTTTTTTTTTTAAACAAATTTGTGGTTTTTAATTATTGTTTTTAATTTCTAATAAATTTATTAATAAAAAATTTATTTATTAATAATTAGATTTATTAATTAATACATATATTTATTAATTAATATATTTTATTTGTTATGTCATATTTTTTAGTTAAATTCTTAATTAATTAGTTAGTTAATCAGTTATGCTTTATAACATAATCTTAGTTAATTTTCTAATGTTACTTGTTAAATTAAATTAGTTGATAAATGGAATTAATATTATATGACATTTAGTTAATGTTTACCTGTAAGATTTATTATTACTTGATTAGTACACTAATATTAATTAATTTCATTGCTTTGTTTTTGTGAATAAGATATCTTTGATTTGCAAGGTGTCTAACAAAATTTGTAATGGATAATTTAATTTATACAATTAAGTTTTAATCCTCTAGGCATGTTTTAAGTTAGATGAACTATTATTTAGTGATCCAACTTGAGGTGTATCTAATAAAATTAATGAATTTAGTACTCAACTACACCATCTTATTAAAAAAAATTTCTTTATGAAAATTATTACTTTTTTAATTTCCACTTATGAATGAATGTATATGAGGTTAATGGCCTCGTTCATTGCAAATTATAGCCCATTGGACTTAGTTTTATGAAATTAACTTTATTGATGAAATTTAATGAAAATTGGGTTCTAACGGGCCTAATATTTTTTTTGTGAATCCTAATTGTATGACAATGGTTAAGAATTTAACCTACCAAGTAATCGTCTCTTCCTCAAGTCAAATTCTTCATGTAGAAGGCAAGTGTACATCGCACTCCTTCCGTGTCCTACCTCACTAACCCAATTAAGAATCTAGGGGTTGCCACTTCAGATAACTTTACCCTAGGTTAGATTTGGTTTAACTTGTCGACCTATCCTTGGAACCTAAGAGCATTATCATTCAACAACTCTGAACTTAGGTTGATGCTTTAGATGAATTAGTCCTAGGTTGTGGTTAGCTTATCCATAGTCGACTTATCCTAGAACCAATGAACTTATAACAGATTATGATTAAGATTCAAGTTAGATAACCCTAGAAGAAGGTGGGGAAGTTCATCATGTTCAGGGGTGAGCGTAATCATAAACCCTCACCATGTTTCCCCACCATCAAAAGTTCTTTTTTTATCTCTCTATCTTAACTATTCAACTTGAGTCAACTTATAACTTTAAAAAATAAATTTGGTGTGTTTTTTCTCGTAGAAATATGGGCATGACATTGTGGTATCAGAGCCAGGTTTCATAATCTTGGGGGTACAAATTAGGCCCTGTAATCACATGAAGTGTGTAACACTAGGGAGAAATGGGTCCAGTAAACACTCAAAGGCCCACAAGTTTTGAACTGAGCATGTTTGGGAAAAATATCAAAAAAATTATTTTTTCAGAAATTTTCCTATGTTTTAGTAAACTATATTTTTGAGGGTCTTCAGTGCATTTCTGGGCTTGGATGCCTCCCAAAAGTGCTAATGGAAAGTTGACACTTTTCAAATTTGATTCTAGATCTTTTGAATACCTATCCAACGCATCAAGCGGTTTGTAATTCGGAGCTAGGACTAGAAAGTTATGCCTTCTCCAAGTAGACCCAATTTTATACATAGTTTTTTGATAAATTTTAATAGCTTTATTAGTTTATTTTTAATCAATATTATGATGGCCCTTCATTAAATTATCAAGGGGATTCTTGTGACCCTTGGGATCCATCAAATTATTATAAGTCCAAATCTATATAGGATGGATCACCTTTTGATGTAATTTGATTCCATAATTTAGCTTAATTTTTCTCTATAAGAGATAGACTAGGAACATGAAATATCTTAATAACTCAAGATAAGGGGTCAATGTAAATTAGAAACATGTTATTGCATAACAAGTACATATAAACTAATATAATGAGTATACCTATGTGATGCCCAAAAGTTGGGACAAAACACAACCAACAAATTTTTTTAAAGTGATAAGTTTCTACACACAAGATGCGGGTTAATGAGTTCAACAACGAGGTTAAAATGAATCAGGTGAATAACCTCGACAATGTTGTCTATAAAGGATGCTAGAGGAAAATTAAAAAAAAGTTAAATACGTCCATCTTCATGACGAACAAAATTATCATTCGTCAACTAGAGATCTCAACGGTTGACTAAGAGGACATGAATGTCTAATGTTTACGATATTCCATATGAAGGTCATTCAATTTACTAATGTTTAGATTAAGTCCAATCTGATCATGGAGCTTAATTGGTTGATCTGAAATACAGGATAAACACGATCTGATTCCTCAAACTTATTATTAAATTAGAAAATAAAAAAAACTATAAGTCTTAATCAATAATTATATTTAATTATTATATAATATTAATTAATAATTATAAAATATTAATTAAGTAATATAGATATTAATTAATTAATAAATTATAATTTATTAACTAATATTTAATACATGTCTAAAATTATCATTATAGAACAAAATGGAAATTACCACTAACTATAAAATTCCTTGCATCACATAATATCTTTCTATACTAACATTAATTCCAAAAGCAAAATTAACAAATAACATAAAATAACATATAACTTTATTACCCACTAAACAATCTTAATTAACTATCTAAGCATCTAATGATATTAATAACACATTATCTTTAAAAAAACATATTGATTAATATCTAAACTATCTTATCAATCTACTAAATCAATCTTCTAAAATATCCTAAACTATCAACTACCCTATCCTCCTTAATAACTACCAAATCATTCCTAAATATCTAACTTTACTAGCCTAGCCTCTAAGCTTCCTCAACTCACGTGCCATGAGGAGTTTGAATTTCATAAAGTAAGGGGGCGCATATCAAGGAAGTGATGATGTGTATTTTGGAAGAAGGTTTATATAATGCCAAGACTTTGACAGCCCACCTACCCTTTTCAAGCTTCAAACAAGGAAACTTTTAAACAAGTCTTAACTCCCTCCAAGCTGCGTGGATAATGAAGACAAGTTTTAAAAAGCTAGCCAATCTATCATGCTTAGGTGTCACCTAGTACACCATCCCATCACCCAAAAGGTTTGGGATTAATTACAAAGCCTTAGCCTTCATCCACCTGCGCCTAGGGGAAAGGCTTGTCAAAAAGGTGAGTATGATATTTGTTTAAAAGTTTATTTTATTTATTAGCTTGGGCAAAGGTGGCAGATTTAATAATATTAAATGACTGTGGTTGGATTTTTGTATGGGAATTCTTTCCCATACAAAATCCAGAGAGCTATTTGCTCTTTAAAATTTTCTGGGTAGTGTTATTTTGTTTTAGCACTACTTAGTTCATTTTTTTTTTTAAACTCATTAATCATAGCAATGAAATTTTAATGGTTCCTAATATGGAATGAAGAGTTTAAGTTATTGCATTTAGATAGTATTTGAAACATAGATTTACATAGTTTATTTGTTATTCAAATAAGGTCTTTTCTAAAGACTAAATGCTCATAGTTTTTCATAGTTTTCTCTTTTGTCAATATCATATAACTAAGGAGTGTTTTCAAACACATATTCAGAGTATATTTGAATTGATCTTAACCAATTTAAAACATCTAATGGAGCTACAATCTCCTTATTTCATTCAAGTAAGAGTTGATAACATATCAATATAGATTCTTTCAACTTGATGAGCTTATAACAATAATTTAGAGAGTAAATTCAATGGCTAAGAGAGAATGAAGGTCTTTTAAGAAACATGCAAGGATACAACTTTCCATAATATGAACTACATAATCCTCTCATTATCTTTGTCCCATTGAAATTTACATCATTCCTAGGTTACAAAGTAACATTGCAATATTCAAATGAAGCTTGCTTTTCTTTACATGAATTTCATAATGAAAGCATCTTCTAAAACATAAATTTGGCAATGATGGATCAATATAGCCACATGTTTTTCTTTCTAAATACAATATACAAGAGCTCCAAAGGGATATTGAATACATCATTCCAAATTTACAAGGATGAATCAAAACATGGAGTGAATTCCTCATTCAAACACATCAAGGAAAAAGTCTTTATCTTCTTTATCCATACTTCAAAATTTGCAAGTGAAAACATGACAAGGAAAAGACCATGGGAGCTCACCTCCCATCCAAGGTCTCTCATGAGACCACCCCCGAGCTTGGGGAGAACACATTGAACAAGTTACAAACATACACACACAATCACAACATGATTTAACAAACATAGACAAAATTCCCAAATTCCCTCAAGAAGTAAACTAAGGAATTCCCATGAATTTCCTTTGTAGGGTGTGGTAGACAAAACCATGGAGAATACCATTGCATAATATACAAGGCCACACATGGACCAATTTTCTCAAATACATACAAGGCACACAAGGCCAATTTTCCCTCCTTATACCCCCATTGCCACAAAGGCTACATGCAAGGTCTCTTGGGGAAAATCACTCACCCAAGGTTCATCCTTCCCCACACATGGAGGAGACTCTACACATGGAGTTGCCTCCATTACCACACCCCCTCTTGATTTCTCTTCCCTCCCAAGGGTGAGAGAATCTAAGAGTAAACAACCCAAAAATTCAATTACATGATAACACATAAGCAAGCTTGCTCTCACCATGACCAACCATGGGGAGCTAAAACACAACACTAAACAAAATGAACCTCCACCATGACCAACCATGGGGAGCCAAGAACATGATCACAATAACAAACATCTCAAACAAACAGAAAGAGCACATGAATTCCTACCTCAAATCCAAGCTATGGTAGAATGTTGTTGAGCCCTAATCCAAGCTTCAAGCCTTTTTTCCTCTAACTTTCTGAAAGCTCTCTAAAAATAGAGAATGGGTGAATGAATCACCCTAAGCCAAAATTTCCTCTAAATAGGGCTTCTACACCTAACCTCATAAATGAGGTTCAAACAAGCAAGTTGCAATTTTCGCTCAAGAAGGAAAATGAATTTTTAAAAGGGTCTAAAAGTCACTTTAAGGCTTCTAAAAAGGTGAAAATACCCCTAACCCATGGGTATATGGAATGGGTTAACAAATTTTGCATAAAACTATCTCCTAAGGCCATTATAAACCCTCTAAACCCGTGTCGAGAAATAACATCGAAAATGGGGAATGAGACTACAAAAAGATTCCTATGGCAGAAAGGTGTGCTAAGATATCCCTAAAGCTCCTAGCAAGTGCTCTCACACAACACACGACGTACCTTAATAACATTGAACATAGGTGTCAAACGACACTTCACAAAATAACATTTCACAAAAGGTACATCCAGAATAACAACACATAACATACAAACATTCAAATTACTGTTACGAAATAAATTACTTAACAACGAAGCCTCAGGTCTCTTAATAGACGGGGCCTTGGTTTAACTGGCTGTCCTACGTTCAATGTGATTTCCCCGAATGTGTTTCCATGGTCCTTCCACCTGCAATACCTAAATGCAGCATCAGTAATTCAAGGAAGAAAACCATTACAATAACATATATGATATAGCGAAATTTAAACATTAAATTGCATAATTCAACTCATACGTCAATTGCATATAATATTCATGATTTGATTGCACATTTCAAATGAAATTCCATAACGTAATTTAAATATCATCAAGATCATCAGGTTCACAAAACATCATATAAAAACATAAACCAAATCTATACATCATGGATCCCATAAGCAGAATCATCAAAAGAACAATCCAACGAGTCCAAACATAATATAACAGTAGTCGACAAAGTCCAAGTATCACTGAACGAAACATAATCAAAAAGTTAGCTAATATGTATAACACAGGATCACTATGTGGGCCGAAAGTGGGCCTCACATCCACCCCCTCTAGGTATGAACATCCTCCTGGAGTTCATCAAAGAGGTGCAGATACTGGGCCCTCATCTGAGCTGCATCCTCCCATGAGGCTGTGACCTCATCATAGCAATCCCACTGGACCCTAACCTGGTCCAGCATTCTGCCTCGAAGTACCAACGTCCGACGAGCCAAAATGCGAATGGGCTCTAGTGCCAGCTGGCCATCTGACTCCACCTGCAAGGCATCCCAGTCAATAATATGAGACTCATCATAGATATACTTTTGCAAAACTGATACATGGAACACATCGTGGATGCGTGACAGGCTAGGTGGCAAGGCTAGACGATAAGCAACGGGCCCTATCCTCTCTAGGATCTCAAATGGACCAACAAAATGAGGTGCAAGCTTAGAGCCCTTTCCAAAATGGATTGGACTCTTGTGCGGTCGCACTCTCAAGAAAACTCTATCTCCCACAAGGTAGGCTCGGTCAATCCTCTTCGCATCTGCATACTTCTTCTGTCTATCCTGAGCCTCTAAGAGACGCTGCCTAATCAGGGTGACCTGCTGCTCCATATCTCAAACTAACTCAGGACCAATAGAAACTTTGTCCTCGATCCTATCCCAACTCAGTGGGGTCCTGCAAGGTCTACCATACAATGCCTGGAAAGGTGGCATTCCCAATGATGTATGATGCCCATTGTTATAGGCAAACTCCACAAGATGAAGATACTCCTCCCACCGGGTCTGATGATCCATAACATACATGCGAAGCATGTCCTCTAAAACCTGATTGACCCTCTCGGTCTGCCCATCTGTCTCAGGGTGATAGGCGGTACTGAAATTGAGCCTAGTGCCCAATGCTGCCTGAAGCTCTCTCCAAAATGATGAAGTGAAAAGAGAATCTCTATCCGATATGATCTTATGAGGTATGCCATGAAGTCTGACAATATCTCGTAAGAACACCTGGGCTACTGCGGGTGCTGTGAAGGTAGTACGAACTGGAGAAAAGTGGGCTACCTTAGTCAACCGGTCCACCATCACCATAATAGCATCATGGCGTCGGGAAGACATCGGAAGACCAACTATAAAATCCATGGATATAACCTCCCACTTCCATACTGGAATCTCATGCGGCTGCAGGAGTCCACCAGGATGGCGGTGCTCTGCCTTAACCCGCTGACACTCAAGACACTTGGCCACTATCTCAGCAATCTGCAATCTCATGCCTGGCCAATGATACAGCTGCCTCAAATCTGCATGTAGCTTCTTAACCCCGGGATGTGCTGCATAAGGTGCTCTATGTGCCTCTAGTATAATGAAAGCACGTACATCTCCAGTAGAAGGTACATAGATACGGTCTCGATGACGTAAAATTCCATCGGACTCTAAAGTATAACCAACATACTTCCCTTCCAAGGGTCTTTGAGACTGAATCATCTCACATACCTCAGAATACCACTCATCTTCCTGAAGATGATGGAGGATTCATCCTCTCAAATCTGTGCCTGCAGTCATAGAATAAATATCATGTCGTCTCCTGCTCAAGGCATCTGCAACCACGTTCTCCTTCCCCTTGATGTAGTGAACATCAAAGTCATACTCACATAAGAACTGCATCCATCGCCTCTGCTGAGCATTAAGGTTTGGCTGGGTAAATATATATTGAACACTCTGATGGTCTGAATGAAGCTCAAAGCGGTGACCTAAGAGGAAGTGTCGCCATCGCACTAAGGCATGTACCACTACTGCAAGCTCTAAATCATGTGTAGGGTAATTGAGCTCATGAGTCTTAAGCTTCCTAGACTTGTAAGCAATAGCTCGCCCTCCATGCATAAGGACTGCCCCTAATCCATCCAATGAAGCACCTGTGCATACCGCAAATTCCACTGAAGGATTTGGCACTGCAAGAATCGGTGCATTGGTGAGTGCTCTCTTGAGCCCCTACAAAGCTCTCTCTCACTTCTTTGTCCACTCGAACTTCTTCCCCTTTCACTGAAGGGAAGTGATAGGATGTGCCACTTAGAAAATCCTTCAACAAATTGTCTGCAATAATCGGCTAGTCCCATGAAACTTCTAACTTCAGTCACTATGGTAGGTGCTAGCCAATTCGTAATAGCCTCTATCTTTGATGGGTCTACTGAGATCCCATCACCAGATATGACATGCCCCAAATACTTAACCTCTGTTATGAAGAAGGAACATTCAATAGTCATCGATCTCTTAAGGTCAATCATAACATCATAGATCTTTCCTATTAGGGTACATGATTACCCAAAGGATGAACTTCATAATACTAACACCCGTGCAAGGCCACTTACAAAATTGTATGTCTTATAAATAATTTACACCACCATGGTTTGCCAAAACACCAACTTTCACCTACTCCAACTACAAGGAAACCAATCATTTATGTTATTCATCATAAAAGAGCATGGATCTGATCTATCGATCCTATAGTACCTTCCGACATGGGATAATATCTCTTTCTAGGTGTTACCTCATATACACACGATTGGTGGGACTCTTTAAAAACAAAGAGGGTACAAATGACATAGGACTGGCAGCCAAAGAGAGTGCTCATAGTAGTCACCCAAAAAAAATAGATACAAGGAATTCTCAAAAAGCAAATCTGTCTGCTTCAACTTCGAATACAAAAATAAAAAGTGAGCTCATTTCAATCGAAAATAAAATTAAAAAAATCAACGGTGGCAACTGCCAAGATAAGAACTATACAGTTGGTGACAAAACCCAATCAAAGAAAACAAAACAAAAAGGTACCAGTCCAACACGTAGAAAGTTCCACCAAGAAGATAAACGACTCAAGAAATCCATAAGCAAAATGAAACAACTGACATCAAATCCAAAAGGAGTACCCACCACAGAATACTGAGGAATTTCAACCTTTAACTTACATATCCATAGGTGATTCAATCTATACCTCGACTAGGGGCACCATACTTTCATTATCTGAAGCAATAATTAAACGAGCCTCCTTTACCTTACTCCGGTACTACAATGCTTTTCTTAACATAGGTTACTATCATCCATCTCCTATGACTAGTTAGCCTTCCCAAGCTGTATCATAAGTTCCCAATGCTTCGAGAAGGTCCTAGTCTATACAAGGAGAAATTGTTGATGATCATGGAGTATTTCCATCATAAAAGAAAATTTACATCATAGCATGGGCCCCACCATAACTTAATAACGTACATCCTGCGAGGGTATAGAACAATTTTCCACCCCATACTGAAATGGTTAGGCCATTCTACCCAGTTTCTACATCACTCCGATGTTATAAGGGTTTGGCTTCTTCGAGGTATTCCCATAGCCATCCTAGGGCACCCACACACGATGATGTTGGTATGACCATTCCATAATGTACTCACACATGCTCTTCACATACATAATTCAAAGGGGTTACTATGCGTACACGAATACTTTCCTAGCAAAGCGTAATGGCACAAAGGTTCCTAGAGTTGAACCCAGTGCTCTGATACCAAAATGTGATGCCCAAAAGTTGGGACAAAACACAACCAACAAATTTTTTTAAAGTGATAAGTTTCTACACACAAGATGCGGGTTAATGAGTTCAACAACGAGGTTAAAATGAATCAGGTGAATAACCTCGACAATGTTGTCTATAAAGGATGCTAGAGGAAAATTAAAAAAAAGTTAAATACGTCCATCTTCATGACGAACAAAATTATCATTCGTCAACTAGAGATCTCAACGGTTGACTAAGAGGACATGAATGTCTAATGTTTACGTTATTCCATATGAAGGTCATTCAATTTACTAATGTTTAGATTAAGTCCAATCTGATCATGGAGCTTAATCGGTTGATCTGAAATACAGGATAAACACGATCTGATTCCTCAAACTTATTATTAAATTAGAAAATAAAAAAAACTATAAGTCTTAATCAATAATTATATTTAATTATTATATAATATTAATTAATAATTATAAAATATTAATTAAGTAATATAGATATTAATTAATTAATAAATTATAATTTATTAACTAATATTTAATACATGTCTAAAATTATCATTATAGAACAAAATGGAAATTACCACTAACTATAAAATTCCTTGCATCACATAATATCTTTCTATACTAACATTAATTCCAAAAGCAAAATTAACAAATAACATAAAATAACATATAACTTTATTACCCACTAAACAATCTTAATTAACTATCTAAGCATCTAATGATATTAGTAACACATTATCTTTAAAAAAACATATTGATTAATATCTAAACTATCTTATCAATCTACTAAATCAATCTTCTAAAATATCCTAAACTATCAACTACCCTATCCTCCTTAATAACTACCAAATCATTCCTAAATATCTAACTTTACTAGCCTAGCCTCTAAGCTTCCTCAACTCACGTGCCATGAGGAGTTTGAATTTCATAAAGTAAGGGGGCGCATATCAAGGAAGTGATGATGTGTATTTTGGAAGAAGGTTTATATAATGCCAAGACTTTGACAGCCCACCTACCCTTTTCAAGCTTCAAACAAGGAAACTTTTAAACAAGTCTTAACTCCCTCCAAGCTGCGTGGATAATGAAGACAAGTTTTAAAAAGCTAGCCAATCTATCATGCTTAGGTGTCACCTAGTACACCATCCCATCACCCAAAAGGTTTGGGATTAATTACAAAGCCTTAGCCTTCATCCACCTGCGCCTAGGGGAAAGGCTTGTCAAAAAGGTGAGTATGATATTTGTTTAAAAGTTTATTTTATTTATTAGCTTGGGCAAAGGTGGCAGATTTAATAATATTAAATGACTGTGGTTGGATTTTTGTATGGGAATTCTTTCCCATACAAAATCCAGAGAGCTATTTGCTCTTTGAAATTTTCTGGGTAGTGTTATTTTGTTTTAGCACTACTTAGTTCATTTTTTTTTTGAAACTCATTAATCATAGCAATGAAATTTTAATGGTTCCTAATATGGAATGAAGAGTTTAAGTTATTGCATTTAGATAGTATTTGAAACATAGATTTACATAGTTTATTTGTTATTCAAATAAGGTCTTTTCTAAAGACTAAATGCTCATAGTTTTTCATAGTTTTCTCTTTTGTCAATATCATATAACTAAGGAGTGTTTTCAAACACATATTCAGAGTATATTTGAATTGATCTTAACCAATTTAAAACATCTAATGGAGCTACAATCTCCTTATTTCATTCAAGTAAGAGTTGATAACATATCAATATAGATTCTTTCAACTTGATGAGCTTATAACAATAATTTAGAGAGTAAATTCAATGGCTAAGAGAGAATGAAGGTCTTTTAAGAAACATGCAAGGATACAACTTTCCATAATATGAACTACATAATCCTCTCATTATCTTTGTCCCATTGAAATTTACATCATTCCTAGGTTACAAAGTAACATTGCAATATTCAAATGAAGCTTGCTTTTCTTTACATGAATTTCATAATGAAAGCATCTTCTAAAACATAAATTTGGCAATGATGGATCAATATAGCCACATGTTTTTCTTTCTAAATACAATATACAAGAGCTCCAAAGGGAGATTGAATACATCATTCCAAATTTACAAGGATGAATCAAAACATGGAGTGAATTCCTCATTCAAACACATCAAGGAAAAAGTCTTTATCTTCTTTATCCATACTTCAAAATCTGCAAGTGAAAACATGACAAGGAAAAGACCATGGGAGCTCACCTCCCATCCAAGGTCTCTCATGAGACCACCCCCAAGCTTGGGGAGAACACATTGAACAAGTTACAAACATACACACACAATCACAACATGATTTAACAAACATAGACAAAATTCCCAAATTCCCTCAAGAAGTAAACTAAGGAATTCCCATGAATTTCCTTTGTAGGGTGTGGTAGACAAAACCATGGAGAATACCATTGCATAATATACAAGGCCACACATGGACCAATTTTCTCAAATACATACAAGGCACACAAGGCCAATTTTCCCTCCTTATACCCCCATTGCCACAAAGGCTACATGCAAGGTCTCTTGGGGAAAATCACTCACCCAAGGTTCATCCTTCCCCACACATGGAGGAGACTCTACACATGGAGTTGCCTCCATTACCACACCCCCTCTTGATTTCTCTTCCCTCCCAAGGGTGAGAGAATCTAAGAGTAAACAACCCAAAAATTCAATTACATGATAACACATAAGCAAGCTTGCTCTCACCATGACCAACCATGGGGAGCTAAAACACAACACTAAACAAAACGAACCTCCACCATGACCAACCATGGGGAGCCAAGAGCATGATCACAATAACAAACATCTCAAACAAACAGAAAGAGCACATGAATTCCTACCTCAAATCCAAGCTATGGTAGAATGTTGTTGAGCCCTAATCCAAGCTTCAAGCCTTTTTTCCTCTAACTTTCTGAAAGCTCTCTAAAAATAGAGAATGGGTGAATGAATCACCCTAAGCCAAAATTTCCTCTAAATAGGGCTTCTACACCTAACCTCATAAATGAGGTTCAAACAAGCAAGTTGCAATTTTCGCTCAAGAAGGAAAATGAATTTTTAAAAGGGTCTAAAAGTCACTTTAAGGCTTCTAAAAAGGTGAAAATACCCCTAACCCATGGGTATATGGAATGGGTTAACAAATTTTGCATAAAACTATCTCCTAAGGCCATTATAAACCCTCTAAACCCGTGTCGAGAAATAACATCGAAAATGGGGAATGAGACTACAAAAAGATTCCTATGGCAGAAAGGTGTGCTAAGATATCCCTAAAGCTCCTAGCAAGTGCTCTCACACAACACACGACGTACCTTAATAACATTGAACATAGGTGTCAAACGACACTTCACAAAATAACATTTCACAAAAGGTACATCCAGAATAACAACACATAACATACAAACATTCAAATTACTGTTATGAAATAAATTACTTAACAACGAGGCCTCAGGTCTCTTAATAGACGGGGCCTTGGTTTAACTGGCTGTCCTACGTTCAATGTGATTTCCCCGAATGTGTTTCCATGGTCCTTCCACCTGCAATACCTAAATGCAGCATCAGTAATTCAAGGAAGAAAACCATTACAATAACATATATGATATAGCGAAATTTAAACATTAAATTGCATAATTCAACTCATACGTCAATTGCATATAATATTCATGATTTGATTGCACATTTCAAATGAAATTCCATAACGTAATTTAAATATCATCAAGATCATCAGGTTCACAAAACATCATATAAAAACATAAACCAAATCTATACATCATGGATCCCATAAGCAGAATCATCAAAAGAACAATCCAACGAGTCCAAACATAATATAACAGTAGTCGACAAAGTCCAAGTATCACTGAACGAAACATAATAAAAAAGTTAGCTAATATGTATAACACAGGATCACTATGTGGGCCGAAAGTGGGCCTCACAACCTAGAAGAATAAATTAAGAGGGTTATGGATGGATTATGTTCAGTATTGATGGATACATGAATTACAATTATTTTGACCACATTATTAGGTAAGATTAAGACGTGATTATACACTCAACACATATCAAGGAAATCATTAATTGTGGAAGGATTCACATAATGCTTGAATAGAGAATAAATCAAAGGTTATAAAAATTCTCAATAGTGGAACCTCCTACCCTTATCTTGTGCAATTTGAAAACCTTATTATTGAAGGAAATGTTGCTATGGTAGTGTTGGCAATGTAAACTACTTGTGAGGAAACATTTAGAAACTTCTTGAGATTCTAGGCTGCATAAATTTTCTAATATGTTCCTTCTCAGTTAAATAAGAAATACTTTATCAAGCTCATGTTAATAATAGAAGAGTGCCCTAGGAATAAAAATGTAAAGAGTAACTTGGCCAAAAGATCGATCAACACATGACGACCCCACCTTGGAAATGTGAAAGTGAAGACTAATATAGATAAGTAATGGAAGATTCAACAACCTAGAAATTCCTTTAGATTTCATAAATAAAACTTAAGGGGAGTTCTTAAGAATTTAGCATCAAATTACCAATCAATCCAATTGCGTAATGACTATAATATGAAAGTAAAAATGAAGGCAATACATGTGTCAATTGAGTTACTTGGTAAACGAATGTGGGGACCCTTATTGGAATTCACTTCCAAGATGATACAAGTGTCAAGGTGGAAAGGTAACCTAAAAAAATAATTCTTTTGTGTCCTAATATAAATTACCAGGAGGTAGATGTCAGTTATGAATCAATGACCTTGTCAGTGTTTTGTAAATATAGAATATGAATTGTAATGGAAACTTTGGACAATTTTTAGGAGACTTAAATGGAGCCAATGGAGATAATATACATTTAATCTAGTGAAAATAACTTGGCTATCCTAAGAGGATTGTAATTATTAGTGCATGAGTAAATTGGAACCTTGTTAATGCGTTTATAAATAGAATAATATAATTTAGGGATTATACTTTTGGGTAGTTCCTTGTGCATTGCAAAGTTAGCTTAAAAGTAAATCACCTATTATAAAGTAGAATTTTCTTTTGAGGCATGCTATATGGATGATGAATGAGAATATAAGACCTTTGGATGGACATGCCTAATTGAGTCCAATAAGATGGAGAGCTCGACCTAAACAAACTTAAGACATGATTGTGAGAGCGATTCATTAAATCCTTATAAATCATTATTAAACTATTAAAGTATAAAATACTATATATCTTTACACTATGTACCAAACTGGTAGGCAACCCTCCTCATGAGTCATTATAATATGCTTGGGAATGTTGTGTTAAGTGGATATTAAGTGGTAATATTGAGAGTAGTATGAAAACATAATAGACCATATGTATAGTAATATAAATTAACTAACGAAATGCCTTTTGTGATGAGTGAAGTTATATGAGAAGTACCCTGAGTGAGTGACTAGTTCAATAAGCTAGGAAACGTAGTGGTGGACATCAAGTTCCAACTCACCAAATAGAGCCACTTGAGAAGTTTCTTGAGGGTTGTGATGCTAAAAATATTCCTATGAATTAATTATATTAGTTGAGGTATCTCTGGTCATTCCTATATTCATAAAATTAATAGCCTTATAGATGTTTTAATAGATTTCTTTTATGCCCTTTTGGCCTAAGTGAGTGGGCCATTTAAATGTTGTGTAAGTATGATGATGTATTTCATGTTGTTGAGAGTGAGGCATAAGTGAACCATGTTGCACTGAGAACTCTCTCTCTCTCTCTCTCTCTCTCTCTCTGAGAGGAGGATGTTGTGATGTGAATACCATGGTTATATGATTAACGTAGTGAAAGAACTTATAGAGTAAGTGAGACTATTATTAGTATATAGGCAGCTATCTCCTGAATTTTTTGTGTGTCTACCTCTCTCTCCAAAATAATGTTTTCTTGGAAAACGCTTAATACTTTATCCTTGTCAGGACATATTTGGTATATTTTAAATATTGTCATAATAAATGTATGTTTTGGATTTCCCATCTCCCTCTTAGTGACCTTAAGAGGTCACATAGTTCATGTAATGATTGTTGTAGAATATGGATTGCTAAATTTATTTTTCTTTAATTTTACTTTGTTTCACAAGTTAATTTTTTTTTGTGATTGCCAACAATATAAAAGCAATTAATTTATGTGATGGGCTACTTAGCCAGACTTTATTTTTAATGTCCCTTTTTGCCTCAAGGACTTGTCTTTACTTAATTTGTGACAAATTTTTACCAATGTGGTCATCTTTTGAATCTCACTTTGATGAAACGTTCTTTTCAATGGATTTTATAATCATTCGATGAGGCTCTTATGGTTACAATTGTTGGCAAGTCATTTTGTGTTAGGTTGTATGAGGGAGAAGATTTATTGAGGAAATCCATCATATTTTATTATAAATGGGGAGAAACTGTAAAGAAGTTCCCCACCACACTATGTTCACCCTTGTCATTAGCGTTATCTATGACCATGCTAGTAGCCTTGGTAAGAGTATTTTATAGATTGTGATGTACATAGTCCTTGTAAGATTATTTTATGATCTTTCTTCATAGATATTATGATATTATCAACAAATATAATATAAAGTTGGTACAAACTAAGGATTTATTGAGTGACAAATGATACCTTTAGCATAATATTGGACCTATACTCTAGATATTGGAATTTATAGGGACCAACATCTAGAGTGATGTTAGCATACATTTGAGATATGTTTTAAGGAAGATGTTCCTCATTTTAGAGCTTTTCCTTGCAGCCTCAAATCCAACATTGGTGTGTTGAATGGAATTACCTTACATGATCTTGTTATTGTAACTATGTAAAATAATATTAGATTGTGATGTTTGGGATAACCAGTTCTATTGTACAATGTTATACTTTTAAATGTAAGAATTGATTAAAATAAGGTAAAACATATCCTTAGCATGTATCAACATTAGAATTCCTCATTGCATGAGATCAACGATTTAAATTTACCCAATGGACTAAGCTAGATGGCAACCCTGGAACTTTAACCCTAAGTGGCATAACTTCCAGGAGGAAGTTCATGCCTAGGGGAGGAGGATGTGAGGCCTCACCCTAGACCCATCATAGGTTTTCTATTATCATTATGGTAGACTAGTAATTGGCTTAATGTTTTGATTAGTTTAGTAGATTCTACCATTTTGGCAAGGATTTGATTATAGTGATAAGAATGCATTAAATTTTATAATGCTTCTATAGTGACAATGTTGACTTTATGATACATTATGATGAAATACAGAGATGTGAAATTAGGGAATTTATGTTGATATGAGTTGTAGGAACATGAAAATCAAGAAAAAAATTAGGTTGAGATGTGTATTTGATGAATTATGGATGACTATTTTATGATATAAATATGAATTCTAACTTATGGTTATTTTGATTTATGAATGTTGAGATGATGTGATGGATTTTATATGCATATGTAAGTAACTAGGAAATGGAGATTTGATTCGATTATGATACGATGAGATTTCTATTGTGAATTGAAAGCTAATTACTTAGGTGAAGTTTATGAGTGTCATGATGACATTTAATTGCAATTGAATTATATGTGCAGTGATTATGATATAAGTTTAATTTAGTGATGAATTATGTATTTCATACTGAGTTGTATGTATGTTTTAGACAAAGGATTATTGTCATGTGAATTGTGAAATGTCAGATGAATTATCTTGATTATTAGTGTTATGAATTTACATGTTTAATTTTCTTGGACTACTGATGTTGGACTTTAGTGTGCAGAGAATTAGACTCACCCTTGGGAGGGAAGAGTAGCCTTGGGGGTGAAGGGAATTTTGGATAGCCATGGGTGTAGAGCCTCTCCTTCTTATGGAGAGGGAAGAAACATGTATCTATGGGCTCCATGTAGCCATTTCCTTTGAGGTTCATAAGGGATTTTGTGGCTTGAAGCCTTGGGGGTCATAAGGGGGTTTTGTTTGGTTAAGGTTTTGTGGCAATGTGTATGTTGAGACAGCCAAGAGTAGGCTTGTCTTGTATTTCTATGAAATGTACTTTCTCCCCTTGAGTTTGGTTCCACCTTCATCCCAATTTTATGAGTCATTTGGAGACTCATGTGTTAGCTTTGGATGGGATTTAAATGTGATCTTTGTGTTATTGTGAATTTGGTTTCCTTGAATGTAATCCCATGTCTATGTGATGGTTCCCTAGGCTTGGGGGTGGCTTCATAGAAGCCTAGGTTGGGAGGTGAGTTCCCCATAGTCTATCCATATTTTTATTGTAGGTTGAAGGCCATGTTTTGGTTGCAAGGAATAAAGCTATGGGAGAGTTTTATTTGGTGTCCATTTGGAATCAAAATTTTGATGTTGTGTTGTGAACTCATGTAATGAGAATCATCTCATATTATTATTGTATTGGACATTTGTTTTCCATATCAAATTGTTGGGGAAAATGATCTTGTTATTGTAAAATGGATTCCATGAGGGATGATCAATGTATTTCATTCACTTAATTAAAAAGTCCTTGTTGAACTCAATGTTAGAAAATCAATTTATATTGCATTCCATTCCATGCTTGAAAGTAGTGAAAATTTTGGATTCTTGTAGGGTTTTCTAATGGCATTTCGAATGGTATTCAAAGTTGAAAAGTGAACAGATTTAAGGTGATATTTTTTTTTTAATAAATCATAAGTGTAGTAGAATTTTTATTCTTGAAATAACTTAGTTAACTTCATTTATTCATGAGTTCAATTCAAAAAGAACTTAGCTATTAGTAGCTAGAAAATAGATTTTATGAGTGAGAAATGCAATAGAATTGAAAATAAAAGAAAACTTTGTACTACACAATAGAAAAACAATGTAGAAGACTAAAAGTGAAAAACCCAAAAAAAGAGGAAATAGAGACCTATAGGTCTCTGGAAAATGTATGGGAAACACTCCCATACATTTTCCCCTTACCACAGTCATAAAATACTATTTATTCTCCCACTTGCCTAGACAAATCTTCTTTGTTTAATAATACAAAAAAAATAATAAACTTTCAATCCCAACTAAGAGAGCCTTGGTCAGTTGGTGGGACCCACTTGGGTCACCACCCCAAAAAAAGCTCTGAAAATGACCTTTAAAAAAAATAATGGTATATATAAAAATATATTAATCAATCTATCTATAAAAGAAAATATAACCCTAAGACAAAAAAAGGGGTGATGCCTTTTGCTCACGGCATGCATAAGTTATGTTTAAAAAAAAACAAATTTTAAAAGGGTGTGGGGGTAGGGGGGGTGGACCCCACACCCCACCTTCCCTTGGGCACGACAACCTTACCACAATAGGGGAGTCATTGCTATGGTAGGCGGGCCCTGCTACGACAGGGTACTACTACCATGAGCAGGCGGGCCTTGCAGGTGGGGTACTGTTGTCAGTAGCGGTGGCCCCACTAGTCCCTAAGGGGACTTTAAAATGTTTTTTTTAAAATGTTTTTCTTTTTAAACAAACATGCGGTTTTTTAATTATTGTTTTTAATTTCTAATAAATTTATTAATAAAAGATTTATTTATTAATAATTATATTTATTTATTGAAAATTATATTTATTAATTAATAAATAAATTTATTAATTAATATATTTTATTTGTTATGTAATATTTTTTAGTTAAATTCTTAATTAGTTAGTTAATCAGTTATGCTTTATCACATAATCTTAGTTAATTTTCTAATGTTACTTGTTAAATTAAAATAGTTAATAAATGGAATTAATATTATATGACATTTAGTTAATGTTTAACTGTAAGATTTATTAGTACTTAATTAGTACATTAATATTAATTAATTTTATTGCTTTGTTTTTGTCAATAAGATATCTTTGATTCACAAGGTGTCTAACAAAATTTGTAATGGATAATTTAATTTATACAATTAATTTTAATCCTCTAGGCATGTTTTAAGTCAGATGAACTACTATTTAGTGATCCAACTTAAGGTGTATCTAATCAAATTAATGAATTTAGTAATCAACTACACCATCTTATTAAAACTTTTTTCTTTATGAAAATAATTACTATTTTAATTTCCACTTACGAATGAATGTATATGAGGTTAATGGCCTTGTTCATTGCAAATTCAACCCCATTGGACTTAATTTTATGAATTAACTTTATTGATGAAATTTAATGAAATTTGGGTTCTGGCAAGATAAATCTTTTTTTGTGAATCCTAATTGTATGACAATGGTTATGAATTTAACCCACCAAGTAATTATCTCTTCCACAAGTCAAATTATTCATGTAGAAGGTGAGTGTACATCACACTCCTTCCATGTCCTACCTCACTAACCTAATTAAGAATCTAGGGGTTGATGCTTCAGATATCTTTACCCTAGGTTAGAGTTGGCTTAACTCATCGATCTATCCTTGGAACTGCTACCCAAAATTTCCCTATCATACAATTTTGGCCACAATCTAGCTTGTTTTCATTTGTGAATTTGATTCCCAAAGTTTCATGATTTTCACTCTTGACCCCATGTTCTTCAATGTTACACCATGCTCTAGTCCAGACACATGACCTAATTCGCAAAACCTAGGAAGTTATTCAATTTTTAAAGCTTGCAGAAAATACTATTGCAGGGTTCCAAAAAGTGTTCAGTGTCAAAAACTCTTTGTGTTTTTGACCTTCGGTTTGAAAACTCTCTATGTTTTCGACCTCTGGTATGAAAACCCTCTATGTTTTTGACCTTCAAGCGCGCAACTCCGACCAGGTGGGTCCCAGTTCCTCATGACCGTCACTGGTGCGGAAGATCTGACAGTGGTCGCATGTTCACATGGGATCTTCTGACCCCATGAGATCACGTGACAACCGTCAGATCAGAATCTCAATTTGAGTGGGTCCACATCCTAGAGGCTTGCCAAGGTGTTGATGACAAAGCAACTAGAACAAATAGCAAGAACACCAGGTAGAAAAAATGGGCCCAGAGTTTGAGCGGCTTGGTGACTAAAGGGTTTTCCTCCATGCACCCCTAGCTTTCATGTTACGGCCTTCAGTTCACGGTCCCAAGAAGAATGGGGTTGGTCGCATGATCACATAGCCCTTCCTAGCCACATGCAATCATGTGACAAGTGGTCAACGGGTCTTCAACAGCTACTGGTGGGTCCTTAGGTGGTGACATGTCCATTTTTCAGTGGTCAGCTAGGTGATGATAGGGTCGTCAGTGGGTCTGATGGTCAGTAGCTTTGTGGGGATGCCAGCTTGTCCAAGATCTACAGTGGTTGCATAACTACATGGGATTGAAAGATCCCATGCGATCATGTGACCGCCATCTGATCTTCCAGTGTTTAAGCATTGTTGTGGGTCCAGATTTTAGTGAGGTGGTAGTAGAAAGAGATCTACAATGGTCGTAAGATCTCATGGAATCTTCTGACCCCATGAGATCTTGCGCCCGCCATTAGATTTGAATCTTAGTCAAGGTGGGCCCGAGGTTGGTAAAGCAAGTGCGTAGTTGCACGGATAAAGGATTTTGCCATGGTCACCAGATGTAACCAGAGTTATGAGAAGGTTGAAGTGACTCTGTGACTAAGAAAAGGCTGAACCCGGGGTGAAGCTTGTGGTTAAATTATAGTGTGATCTTTAGCCCTAGGTGTCTTGTGTGGCAGACTAGAAAATTCTAAAGGCTTGTCGTATGATCGTATGAAGCCTTTTGGGCTCATGCGATCATGTGACCAATGTTCAAATTCAAGCAGTGTGACTTTTTGGTGGGCTTTCTTCTGCAGAGGATGTTGCGAAGGTGGTGGGGGTAGCTCAGAATTGATTTTTGAGGACATTTTCTAGTTGTGAAGGTGATGATGGTCTAGTCATCGGTGCCATGGATTTTGTAGGGTACAATGTAGTTTTCTTGCATCAATGAAGCATTAAAGAGTTTGTGCCACTTGTGACTATTTATACTCTTGCAAGGATCAAATTTGGAGCTTTTATGGCTTGGTGGAGTTGCAAGTGGGTTGGTAGATCAAGTTTGCTTGTCTACAGGTTATTTGCGGTACAGGGATTGGTATTTAGGGTCATTTATCTAATCAGCCATGATGTTGCAGCACCAATTTTCATGATCAGATTTGACTTTAGTTCTCAGTACCCTAGGGTTTGATATTAATTTGTAAAATCTGTAACCCTAGTTAATTTTTGACTCCTGCCTGCATGTAGTGAGTGTTGTATGTAATTCTTTTTTGGAGCCTTAGTGCTCAAAGTTCACATTTTGTAAAAAGGAAAGTTTCTTTCCTAGAAATCTATCTAAGACACTTTTCTCTCCTCTGGTTTTCTACTCTTTGTAATCTCCCATTGATAATTCAGAATGGAAAAGCATTTTGTGACACTCTTGTTATCCTCATGCCTTCTTATGTGAGTTATCTCTTATTGGATTGAAGTTTATGAATGTTGTCAATAGAAATTGGGGTTCCTAGTCCCTCTCACTTTCTGTGATTTTGTGTGTTACTGTGTCTAATCTGATTTAGATGTTTTGTGGGTATGCTACAGCCCCTAGTAGTCTTGTCTCATTCCTACACCTAGTTGCAGAGGAGGATGTTTGTTTGTAGGTCATAGGTTGAGTCTTCTATTTAGGCCTTCCTATGAAATACTTATGCAAGCCTATCTAGTGAGTGGTGACTTATTAGACCTGATTCCTCCATTGATCTCATTCCTCTATACTGAGATCCAAACCCTAATTTTTGTGCATCACCTAGTAGGTAGTTTTCTTTCCTGTTATTTTCATTTCATGCACTCCTTCTATCCCTTTCCCTCAAAAGATTTAATTTCTTGTTTAAGAGCAAGCTAAGGTGATAATCCAAGAGGAACCAGCCTAGAACCTGGAGGTCTCATCTCGATTAGCAAAGGTCCCACAACCTTGAGATGATTCCCTTGTTATACTGAGTTATCAAGACCAAGAGAGCTTGAAACAAAGGTGCAAAAATCAATGTATAATAGGAACCTAAGAACATTATCATTCAACAACTCCGAACTTGGGTCGATGCTTTAGATGACTTAGTCCTAGGTTGTGGTCGGCTTAGCCATAGTTGACTTATCCTAGAACCAATGAACTTATAATAGATTATGATTAAGATTTAAGTTATATAACCCTAGAAGAAGGTGGGGAAGTTCATCATGCTTAGGGGTGAGTGTAATCATAAACCCTCACCATGTTTCCCCAATTAAACCAATTATGTCCTAATTAGACCTATTATGATCT